>VZTL01021032.1:6055-48206 GCA_013400535.1 Scopus umbretta
TGCACCCCAACACCTGCGGCTCCATGCACCGGCGGGGCCTCTGCACCCCAACACCTGCGGCTCCGGGCCCCGGCGGGGCCTCTGCACCCCAACACCTGCAGCTCCATGCACGGGCGGGGCGTTTGCACCCCAACACCTGCAGCTCCATGCACCAGCGGGGCGTTTGCACCCCAACACCTGCAGCTCCATGCACTAGTGGGGCATCTGCACCCCCGCACCTGCAGCTGCATATACCAGTGGGGGGTCTGCACCCCCACACCTGCGGCCCCATGCGCCGGTGGGGTGTCTGCACCCCAGCACCTGTGGCTCCGGGCACCGGCGGAGCATCTGCACCCCAGCACCTGCGTGGGTGCATGCGTGTCCCACACCTGTGTGCACGGCTGTGCGTCCTCCTGCAGCTGGGTGCAAGTGTGTCCCCCACCCGTGTGCATGCCTGCGCATCACCCCTGCGCCCCGTACACATGAACACCCCCACACCTGTGCCCATATTCATGCGAACACACGCCCCGCATGCCTGTGTGCACCCCTGAACACCCCACCTGCCTCTGCATGCACACGCATCACCCTGCACCTCTGTGCAAATGCCCACACATCTTCTTTCTTGTGCACGCCCCAGTGCACATCCCGACCTCTCGGACCAGAGGGAATGCACGCAAATACCCCCTCATCCCGGCGTGCACACGCTTCATGTGAACATACACATCTCACGTCTGTCTGCACACGCATCTTCATGCCTGCATGCACCCCCCCAAAGCCCATAGCTCACACCTGCACGCACACACCCAGGCGTGCAGTCCCGCACTCAGCCCCTGAAGCCCCACTCCTCCTGCACTCCCCAGGGGCACACGAAGATGCACACGCACTTTCTCACACCCATGTGCGCACGCTTGCACCCCTACTCATCTGGGGGCAGCACCAGGGCCCCCCGGTCATGCCATCCATCCGTGCACGCTGCCAGCAGCACGAGGCAGCCACGTTGCCCCCCAGCACCATTACATGTGGCACACGCACCCCTCTCTGGCAGGCGTACACCGAAACCCACGCGCACGACCGTGACGTTGGCAGCGGGACGGTGACAGTGCCGCTCCACGCGTGCCAGCGGCGCTGCCGCCACACCACTGCCAGCGACAGCGGCTCCGGCTCGGTGCGAACTGACTGCGAACACGCTGCAGATGGAGGCGATGGCAGAGCTTTGGGAGTGCGGCGGCACGGCGGGCACAGCCCCAGCCAGCTGCCTGCGCACCCAGTGAGCGCTGAACGGATAAATAAGCACGGCCCCACGCTGCGCCCGGGGGGGTTATTAATTATGCACACTTGCAGACAGCGAAGAGCGAGCCTGAATGAGAACCATGTGCTCGTGGCTTTGAAAAGGCATGAAAACTTCTTGTGCGCTCAACTGCTCTCGTTGCCAAACCTGTGGAAGAAATCACCCTGTCCCTCTCCTGGAGCTGTCAGAGGGGCTCCAAGCCACAGAAGTTATTTTACCCGACTCCCCCCCGCAATTAGTGAGTTTTTAACCCTGAGAGTGGAGTGCCGGCTGCATTGCTCTTCAGTACACTCACCTTGGACCACCTCCCTCCTCCATCCCGAAGGAGCGGAAAGCTGCGGTGTCCCTCCATTCCAGGTGGGTGCCCAAACCCCTGCAACTTTCTGGAGAGAGATTTTTAAAACTCGCCGTGATGATGGGGTGTTGAGGAACTGCACAGAGGGGCAGCGCTGCCCACCACCGCAGGGCGAAGAGCTGAGATCAGACCCCTCCCCGGTACCAGGGGCTGTGATCAGAGATGGGGCAGCCACGGGGCTTCCCGCCACGGTAGCATACCCACGCCGGGGACCACCGTGAGCATCGGGGTCACCATGCACCTGAGAGATGAGCAGCGAGGCGGTGAGGTGCGGATGGTGTTGGAGGGATGAATCGCATCGCACTGCTGAGATGCTGGAGAAAATGCAAGACCCAAGGGCTGCCTGGAGAGGCTGAGAGTGAGCAGAGAGTCTGACCTGGGGGGTGTGTGTGGATCCTCCGGCACCCCAGAAATCAAGGGCTTTTGGCATCCTCCATCCATTGCAGTCCAAATGTGGCACTGTGCAGGCGGTGGTGGCCGGGACCAGCCCGTCCATGCTGCCATCTAACGGCAGGACGCCAGGGAGGGCTTGCCCTGCCACGACAGGGAATTTTCCATCACAAACACGGGGTGACTGTGGGACCGATGGGACCTTTCCATTGTTGCCGCCCTGGGAAACAAAAGGATCTTATTTTAAAATCTTGCCCCGATTCCGGCACATGGGGGAACCTGAGGAAGCAAGGGCTTCCCCAAAGCACGGGATGAAGACACAGACTTGTTGCAGCAGGGGACTAGGGCAGGAGCTGCTGGACACTGCCCAGATCCAGGCATGGCTGTGGGAAAGGCACACGGGGGTGGCTCTGGGGACACCCAAGGACAAAATGACGAGGTAACCTGCAGGCAGAACACAGCCTGGTCCTGGGGGCAGATGGCGAGAGCCAGCCCTGGCAGGTGCAGAGCCTGGGTGCTGGGGCAGAGAGGGGTGCTTCACCCCTGTGGCGCCCACTCGCCCATCCCTGCCCCCTCCTGCCCAAACCCAGGGCCAGGCCCAGCCGGTCACTGCACTCACACCGCGCTCACGGTTTCTACTCCACGGTGCTACGGTTTCCCAGTGAAATGTATTTTTCAGACAGCATTTAACGGCAGGCAGTATTTCCTTGCCAGGCTATGGCAGCCCAGAGCAATGTTTTCCCGCACGTAGGAGCCGCCATACGTGCTGCACGCAGGGCAGGGGCTCTGCCTGCCCCAGCCTTCCTTCCCCGTCGGCTGGGCCAGGCGAGGACATTACGCCTCGAAATGTGGCTGTGCCCGGGAGCAGCACGCTGTGGCCACTGCAAGCAGCCCGGCAGAGAGGAGGAGGAGGAAGGATGTGCTTCCTCGGGAGCCTGCTCAGCCCAGGGATTTGGGATAAGCAGGTTTCACTGCTCTCCAGCTCTGCCTTTGGCAAGGGGAAGGTGTAGGAGGTGGCAGCGATGGCACTGGCACACATCGCAGCGAGCTGCTCGCAGCCCGTGCCGCCACACCGGCCCACGCGGCACACGGCAGCAGCGGGCAGCGGGAGCTGGCTGCCACCCTCCCGCCTGCCGGCAGCCGCCAAAGCCCGGTTGCGCTCGCTGCCTGCCAGCGCCTGGTGGAACCGCTCCCCCGCGCGCTTTCGGGGACGGCTGCCTGCTGCTGCCCAGCCATGCTTGCCTGTGGTTGCAGGGCAGGTCAGGGAGGCCATGGGTTTCTGCTCCCCCAGCAGCAGCTCCCTGCGATCAAACCAGCCCCACCTTCCCCACAGAGGCTCCCAGCCCTTGGAGGGCAGATGACAGCCCCCTGGGACTGGGATCTTTTCCTGCTCACAGCAGCATTTCCAAGCCAACAGCTCTTTCTTCTCCGCTCTTATTTCAGCTGAGGCTGGGGGGCAGCGAGGGCATGAGACAGAAGGAGCCTGGAGAGGAGGCTTAGAGTCCAGCCCAGGGGCTCAGCAGGGAGGGAGCAGAGCTCATTCACCAGCCAAAGCCCAGCTGGGGACCGTGAGGGAGCAGAAACCCCTGACAGCCCCTCCAAGCACGCCTGACGCCGAGCGAGGCTGCAGAGAGCAGCGGCTTCCCAACAACTGGGTCCCCTCTGCACCCACCTCCACCCCACGCCCGCAGAGCCCCAGGCTGCTCGGTGCTGCCGCACAGGAGCGCACATCTGCCTGCATCTTGCATGGGTCATCTTCCCCTCCGGCTGAGCACGAAGTCTTCTCCTGCCCTGGGAGCGGTTATCAGGCAACCCCAAAACCAGGTGCCACAATGGAGCCCGGCCCTGGCACGCTGCAGCAGTGGTGCACTGTAAAGAGCGATGTCCCTCATGGCACCGCGGGAGGACAGGGCCCCCGTCCCATCCCCGCTGGGCAGGGGGATGACCAGTGAAGGGCTTGCTTCGACAAACATCCCTGCGCCCAGCGCTGGGAGCTGGACAGCCCTCATGCCTGGCCCTTCCCCCAGCACAGAAAGTTGGGCTTCTGCAGAGGAGGGATTTGCAGGCTCCAGACAGCGCCAGGGGCTACGCAGGATCAGGGTAGCTGCAGCCTCTGCTTTGACCCTGGAGCGGACTTGAGTGGGATAAGCACGACAATCCCACCCCCCCCAGGCACTGCCATCCTCCCTCCCACCCACTGCTCCCACCAGCCAGGCTTGGAGCCACCCCAGCACCTCCCACCCCGCCGACTCCTGAGCGGGGCCGAGTGAGCCGGGGACACGGCCAGCGCCCCGCAGGCATGGACCAGGCTGCAGGCAGCAGCCAAACCCCCTCAGCGTGCCCCCCCAGGAGCCCCAGGCCACCCTCCTGAGGGGCAACGCTGCCAGCCAGAGCGCTGTGCTGGGAGGGAATCGCTCCCAGGGCTTTCATGAAGTTGGCCTGAAGTGGGAACTTTGCATTTTTCACATATGCAAAACCTTCAGACCCAGGCACGCCAGAAGAGACTGGATGTTAAAACCCAGGAGCCTAAGGCTGGGTTCAGACACAGCTCCCCACCCCACAGGCCTGCCAAACCCCCACCTTGTTCCCGAGCAGCCCGACACAGGGAGCGGCAAAGCAGAAGGCCAAGAGCCACTGCAAGATGTGCCAGGAGCGCTCCGAGGGAAGGGCTGAGCGAGAGCGCTGGCTCTTGCGTGCCTCCTGGGCCGCTCTGTGCCCCCAGGCTGTGCTACACCCCAGTGCAAGAGGACCCCCAGCCCCAGCACGCAAGCCCCGAGCGGGTCCAGCAGGCAGCGGTCTTTCTAACGAGCTTTAATGGTGACCGAGTTGAGGGGAGGCAGTGCCGCAGGCCCTGGGCTGCGGTGGGTCCCACGCTGCACACCGAGCTCCCTCTGCCGCCGGCCCAGAGCCCTTCCCCACAAAGCTCTTGGAGCAGAGGACACCCACCCAGGGACACAGAGCTGAGCGTCAACAGGCACCCGATGGTGATCAGGGACTGCTGCCCTCCTCCTCCACAGGGCTTACGGGTGGGAGCACAGAGGGGACAGGAGGAGCGAGCAGCCTGCAGCCACCTCCACTGCAGCCCTGTGGCTGTGGTTACTGGGCCACGCAATGCCCAGGCATGGAAGGTTGTTCTTCAAGGGGTGCCAGGCACCTCCGGGAATGCAGTGCGGCACCCGCAGACCACAGCACAAAGAAGGGAAGGCAGAAGGGAGCTGGGAAGAGACTCATCCCCCCCGCTCCCTCCCAAAACTGAAACAGCCCCTCCAACACCCACCAGGTCCACTCGTGCAAGATCAGCCTCCAGCATAGCCCCAGGCAGCCCGCTGGCAGCACTGTGGGGAGAGACAAGGAGCCAGGCTGGTGTCCCCAAAGCACCCTGCTCCCCCCTGCCCCTCACAGGGCCAGGTGGCAGAGGCGCATGGGCTCCACATTGTCCCTCCCGTCGCTGAAGCAGGTGCTGAAGAAGGAGCAGTATCTCTCCGCAGAGACCTGGTGGAAGGTGAAGAGATGGGACATGTCCCCGGCATCGAAGAAGGCAACGGTGCCCTCCTGGCAGTCCAGGAAAACCCCCACTTTCCGGGGCGGCCGGCAGGGAGTCAGGCGCACCCAGGGGGTGGTGGTGGCCCAGTACTCCGTCCTGTTCCGCAGGCGAAGTGTCCAGTAGCCATTCTCCGGGCACAGCTTGACCTTCGCTGCCCGGTCCACAGTCTCGGCAGCCACCCCCAGGTCCCACTTGGTTTTGCTGCCCACCCAGACCTCCCAGTAGTGCTGGCCACTGTCAAAGGTCTGCGAGCCCAGGACATTGACGCACTGACGGAAGCGCCGGGGGCTGCTGGGGACGGGCTGGGCTCGATTCCTCTCCGTCACTGCTGTCAGATCTCTGGAGAAGACCAGGTTGGGGTGGGCCGATTCAGGGTCGAAGGTGAGCGGGGCAGGAGCTGCGGACACATCGTGCATGGCATTTTCCCGGTTGCATATTCCCTCTGTAGAGCATCCCCAGCCCCCCCACCACCCAGCACATCCATCCCTCACACCAGATCTGCTCACTGGGGCAGATGGACTGCAGCATCTGTCTCCAGAAGATGTACTGCAAAGGGCCCCCGCGGCTGTCCCTGTAGTGCTCCAGGTCGAAGGCACGCTGGGTCTCGACACGCACCGAGGGCCTGGGGCAGAGAGAGCAGCAATCAACGCCTCTGCCGTGCCGCCAGCGAGGCAGGCGGGAAGAGCGCGGTCAGGACTGCGGCACACCACTGCGCGTGACAGATTTGGTGAAGACAGGACACGAACCTCCCCGGCAGCTGCTTGCTCCCCCTGCTGCGGCGCTACCCCCAGCATGGCAAGCTGCTGACTGGGACAGATCCGGCAGCACCGCTCGTGGAGCGGCGACTTGCAGCAGCCCAGCACACCCAAGCAGGACTCCTGCGTGGGTCAACAGGCCAGGCCTGCGGAGCCAGACTGTGTCCCACTGCAGCCCTCAGGGAGGGAGGGGACAGGGACATGCTTCCCTGTGGCAGTTCTGGCCCTCAGCTACTCACAGTTCCACACAAACGTGCAGCTCACGATCAGTTTTGCAGCCCCATGAGTTGCAAGAAGCTAAGAAAGGGCAGGGAGCAGCCAAAGCACCCAAAGTCTGTGGCATCAGCCTTGCTCTTGCTTGCAGCATGCATGGCTCTTGCACCCATTCCAAACCAGCACTTCTCCTCCATCTGCTTTTCCAGCGCAGCCATCTCAACATGCATGCTCCCTGAGGAGAGCATCCAACCTGTGCTGGGGACCAGCCCCCACCTAGCACAGCACCAGCAGCTCACTGAGCAATTTGTGATGCTTTTAAAACTTGAGATAAGATCCCTCCTCCATGTGGTCCCAGTCAGGGACAGAGATAAGCTCCTGAAAAGGGAATCAGCTTCTTTCATGCCAGACACGTACCTGATATCCAGGCTCTCCACCTGCAGTGAGGAGCAGAGAGAATTAGCAGTCACTGTCTGTAATTCATGCAGCTGCACAAATAAACTCCCTGTCCTGCCTCCTGCTGTCACGCAGCACAGAGATAGGAAACCAGCCTGCCAGGACCCCCACCCTGGGGGAAACTGCCTGGGCACTGTGGCCAAGGCAATTTCACAGGGGTGACAGAGAAGCAGAAAGGCTCCCAAGACCAGCCACGAGAGATCACCATATCCCTGGCGGCTAAAGCCTCCAGACTCCAAGGGATTGGGTAGATAATCCAGAGGGAGGGCCGGAAGAATGACTTCCAGGTACAGCCTAGTGCTGTCATTTAGGGCTCTCCCCATCCCAAACCCAGATCCTGAAACACTCCCTTGGCCGCCCGCCTGGGTCAGCCAAGCACACTCACCTCCAGCAATGACACCTCCTCCATCTTGCTCAGGGTCTGCTCTATGCGCTCTATGTCCCTCTGCAGCACCGACATCCCCTCCTCCAGCCGGTGGACGTCCCCGTGCAGCTCTGCCAGCAACTGCTCTTCCTTTGCACCCAGCTCTGCCAGCACAGCCCTCTCCTCTTCCTCCAGAATCTGATGAAGGCGGGCAAACTCTGCACAGATCTTTAAGTTCAGCTCCCTAGACACCTTCTGAGCAGAGGGAAAAGGCAGAAGATGAGTCTGGCAGCTAAAACACACAAATGGGTGCATGGGATGGCTGGGCCCATTAATCTGCGTACACAGTCCTAGAAATCAGAGAGTCTCAGACATACCCATGACTTTTTGTCTACAGAACAGGACACAAGGACAACTGTCAAGGTTGCAGAGCCAAAGGGAGAAAAAAAACACATACCAAAACAAAAACCCAACAACAAACGAAGCTCTACCAATGGCTCAGTCACCGTAACCAGAAATCCTTGCAGGCAGCCACAGCAGGAGCCCACAGCCCTCTCCCACACCATCAGGAATCTGCTTGTCTGCAAGACTGGAGCTCTTTTGCTTTTCTGGAGCCGCAGACTCAGCTGTTCAGGTTAGTTCGGATTTATTTCACATCGTGCCAGACCCTGGGCAGAGCTGCCTGATGCTGGTAACTTGCTCTTTTTCTCTGATGCCTGCATCTCTCGTGGCTCCTGTTTGTACAGGAGAGACGGGGAAACTGCACAAGCTAATCTCTGTAGTTAAGGCTGATAAAATCCCATTCAGGTCTTTTCAGAGGTCACTTTTTTCCAGTTGTTTAGTTCGCCAGCAAACCTTGTGGTGTTCTGTCTTCCTGCACGTTTAACAAGAGACAGCCAATGACTTTGTTTTCCCAATCTTTAAGCTTTTAATCCAAGAGCAACCTTAGCCCTCATTATATTCTTGAGGAGTGCTTCCTGAAACACACATCCCTTTCTACTAGCAGGAAACCCATCTCCCCCAGAGTACATTTGAAGCTTCACCAGCCGACACGGCACCCCAGCCTCCCTTTGCTCTAGTGGGTGCCTGCGCTGACGCACCAGACCCGCAGAGGACGTGCATGGCCTCCCTGTTCAGATCAGCAGTTTGATCCTTTACTCTCGAAGCACCTCTTAGTCAGCTCTTTCACTTCAACGGGACATCAGCCACACATGTGTATTTGCTAATGCTTTTTCATTGAACTCAAAGGTCTATTCCAAATCTCCCAGTGGAACAGAGCTATGAAACACGCTGCAGGCAGGGGGGATCAGAGACTCTGGTCGGAAGGCAGGCTCCCATCAGTTTTATCTCACCTCTGAACTACTTGTGCTTTCCTTAAACCCTCCTTCCTTGGCTTTTAATACTTTTACATCACTTGATAAGGAAATGCAGTCAGCCTGCAGCTGTTCTCGCTTCACTGATCAGTGATGAGGTAGCCTGGTGCCACTCAAGCCTGGAGAGAGCACTCAGGCTCCTCACATCATCTCAGAGCTTCAGAGTGAATCCAAACACGGTCCCTGTGACAAGGCCGCTGCTCTCTGCAATGCCAACATCACTGCTGACCCGGCTCCTTCAGCTTTGCTGCCGCCCCTTCAGACACACAAGAGGATTTTAGAGCTCCAGGAATCAACCCTCTCCCAAAGTGGCAGCGCTGCAAGGCCAGAAGAGGCTGCTCAGCCGACAGCTCTCACCACTCACCCCGTCTTGGCTCCGCTGCACCAACACACCCTGTAAACACTGCATAAATAAGCACTTCATGCCTCTTCCCAAAGCCTCCACTGAATATTCAGTAGTGATGGGCTTTGGCCTGCATGCAGGGGAGTTTATTCAGATCCCTACATAGTTATTCGTCTAGACTTTTACAAGAAGCTGAGCTAAATCTCAGCTCCAGCGATACACAGATCCTCTATGAACATTATCCCAGAGGCTGTACAAAAAGCAGCTGCCACAGGGCATTACCGTCAGGCCACAGATATTTTCCTGTGTCGCACGCTTCCTCCGCAAGAAGTTCTCCATCTCCTTCTGACGAGCTTGCAAAGCATCTTCCAGGTGCTTCTGCAGAAATGAGGAAAAGAAGGTGAGGAGACCATATCACTACTCTGCTGTGACTCAGGAGCAATCCCAGTTCCTGAGGCCAGCATTAGAGGGAAGCTGCAACAGGATTTCTTGTAAGGGCAGTAACGAGAAGAAAGCACCTGATGCATAGCCTTGAGAACTATATACATGTGCACATAATGTAACAAATTTATTTTTAAGACTGGGAGCTCCAGCCTGGGACATCCGTTTGCAGAAGGTTTAAAACCCAAGTGCTGTGCACTGACACGTGCAGGGACTGGCCCCTCAAGCAGCGCACCGGGGACAAGCAGCCCTCACCCATGGCTGCGTGTTCCCTACATGAGCAACAGCCAGGCTGCGAGGGAAGTTGGGCACAGCAGTGAGGGGAACAAATATAAGAAAAGAAAGTGTCCAAAAGACAGAGAGCTGGAAGGAAATAGGCAGAGGGAATGAATCAGGAAGTGACAGATGTCTTTGCACTCAGGCCAGGTGAGGCACACAGGGGGCTCCCTGGCAGGGAAACCAACTGTGGGAGGAGAGGATGGTGGGCTCTTGCTGCCCGCACAAGGCTCACACAGCGCCCATCCCCTTCTCCCCCAGCCAAGCAGAAGTCACTCACCTGCATCTTGTGCTGGTGCTCTGCAGAACCACACTGCCGCACCTTCTCCACCAGCCCCGATAGCAGGTAGTGGGTGCGGAAAGCCCGGCTGGGAAACTCACGGCGGCACTGGGGGCAGGAGGGGACATGGGCACAGCTCTCCCAGTAGCCCTGGATGCAGGCCTTGCAGAAGTGGTGCATGCAGTCCAGCATGACGGGCTCGCTGAAGAGCTCGCAGCAGATGGCACAGGTCAGCTCCTCCCGCAGGCTCCGGTCCTGGCTCCCGCCTGCCATCCCTGCTGGCAGACAGGTCCCACCCTCAGCTTCCTGCTACCACCAGCCCCAAATCCCCTCCCTCCTCTCTGGCTTAGAGCGGGCTGCTGCCTCGCCTCATGCCGGGCTCTGCTGGGCGCTCTGGGGCAGGATTTGGTTACCAGGCCTCGGGCAGGAGGCACAGGACCCCCCCAGGTGCTGCACTGGGTGTATCCAGCCCTGGAAAGCACCGGACGGTGGGAATTGCAGAGAAGTCCTGGCAAAGGGTCAGCCCCTTCGCAGAATGCCAACCTGCCGTTCCCCGCTCCTGCGGCGAAACCACTCGCAGCGTCTAACAGGGCCCAAGGGAAGGGGTCGCCTGGCTCAGGGACAGCAACCGGCCGCCCTACAGCCCGGGGAGCCTCGGGGCAAACGCCAGAGCCCGGCAGCGCCGGGTGCTGCAGCCCCCCCNCCAATCGGCGTGCGGATACGCCGCCCGCCCGCCCGCTCATTGGAAGGGAGCTGCGGCCGGCGGCTGGGTGGGGCTCCGGCATGTGACGCGGTCACGTGTGCGCGGGCCCGGACGGCTGCTGGCGCCTCGCGCGCCGCCGGTGGGAGCGCGCGTGCTGCGCACCGGGTGCTGCACTGCACTGCTTTGCACCGCACTGCACGGCTCTGCTCTTGCATTGCATTGCATTGCATTGCATTACATTGCACTGCGTGGCTCCTGCATGACTCCTGCGCTGCGCTGCACGGCTCCTACATGACTCCTGCATTGCACTGCACTGCTCTGCTACTCCATGAGTCCTGCACCGCACTGCACTGCCAGGCCCCTGCCTGGCCCCTTCACTGCATTGCACTGCACTGCGTGGCTCCTGCATGACTCCTGCGCTGCGCTGCACGGCTCCTACATGACTCCTGCATTGCACTGCACTGCATTGTGCTGCGCTGCGCTGCACGGCTCCTGCATGACTTCTGCATTGCGCTGCGCTGCATGGCTCCTGCATTACTCCTGCATTGCATTGCGCTGCACTGCACGGCTCCTGCATGACTCCCGCATTACACTGCACTGCATGGCACTGCGCTGCACTGCATGACTCCCGCATTACACTGCACTGCACTGCATGGCTCTTGCATGACTCCTGCATTGCATTGCACTGCATGGCGCTGCACTGCGCTGCACTGCACAGCTCCTGCATGACTCCTGCATTGCATTGCGTTGCACTGCACTGGACTGCACTGCCCGGCCCCTGCTCTGCTCCGCTCCTGCACAGCTCCTGCACTACACTGCACTGCCCCACCCCACCCCGCTCTTGCATGGCTCCTGCACTACACTGCCCTGATCTGCTACTGCATGAGTCCTGCACTGCACTGCACTGCCAGGCCCCTGCCTGGCCCCTTCACTGCATTGCACTGCACTGCTCTGCTCCACTCCTGCATGGCTACTGCACTGCACTGCACTACACTGCACTGCTCTGCTCCACTCCGCTCCTGCATGGCTACTGCACTGCACTGCATGGCCCTGCTGCTGCATTCAGCAATAACAGCATGGAAATGAGCCCCCGGGAAATGCCTTTCCGTCTCTTCCCTAGTTTCCCTTCACCAACGGTCTGACGCTTGCAGGAACCGAGCCAGCCCTCCAAGTCACAGGACCTTCAGAGAGCAACTCAGACCAACGCTTTGGGGTCACAGCTTCGGGTTTCGGTCAGTAATCGCAAAGGCTGCAGGCTTGTTAGCAAAAGAAAGAAAGAAGGGTTTTCATCCTTGTGTGGTCACCTGATGCTGGGCCCTGGGGTGTTGTGGGAAGGAAACACTGGCAGACATGTGAGAAAAATCACAAGAGCTGCTGATAACTGGCAGTAAAAGCAAAGAAAACTGAAAGGAGGGAGCACCAGGGATAAGCAGCTGTTGCAGAGGCCAACTTTCTCCTAACCACTGTTAGAAGCAGAGCGTTCCCCCAAAAGGGAGTGGTGCTGGGCAGTGTCTATCTACTGCTCTCTTGCTGCTGCGTTGCGTTTTCTCACCATCAGAGCAGCGCAATTAATGCAGAAAGTGTTTCCTCTCATCTTCATTTGCTCGTCTGAGGCATTTTCCCAGGCTTTTACTTGCCCTGCGTGTTCTTGCTCACTGGCATGTGGCCGCAGCAGCCCTGCTTGCAGGCATCGGCCTCCCCCTTGTCTCCGCCAAGCCCTCGGGGTCATACGCTCAGCCGCAGCCCCACGCCGATGTTTGGACTTCGAGCAATGCTAACTACATGAGGAGCAATTCGTCCTGGGGGACGCTGCCCATGGGCACCCGACACGCACCCCGGCCAGCCTCCTGCAACCACCCAGGCACAAAGCCGGGATGAGCTGGAGCTGCCCGTCGCTCACCATTGCTCTGCAGAGCCCTGGCACAGGCAGCGCGAATGCTGGAGTGTGTGTGGTGGGGTGGGCTGGGGGTGCTCCCAGGGAAAGCGCTGAGCTCCGGGAGGCGCCTTGGACAAGCAGGGAGGATGTGGGCTGCTGCGAGAGCGCTCTGAGGCCTCTGGGCAGCCAAACAAGTGGCATCTGTGGACACAAACAAGGTCAGGCCATGTCCAAATACGCTGCCAGCCCCAACATGGGTATTCTGAGGGCTCAAGACCTGCTGCAGCTGGTTAAGCAAGGCAGGGGTTGATGCTCCTGCTCCAGCCCCGGTGCTGGCAGTGGGACAGGGATGCTCAGCCCCTGCTCCTCGACAGGCACTGGGGGATGGGAAGCATTTGTCCGGCAGGAATTGTTTCCAATAGGCTGAACCTGCTCCCATGGCTGTCTTTTTCCCCTCTCCACTGCACAACTCAGCAGGGTCTCCATGGGAATGTCACTAGGACAGTGACACCAGGACCCAGGGATGACACAGGGATCCAGGGATGACTGAACAATCTCTGCTTAGCTGTGACTTAATGCACCAAAACCTCGCTCCCCACATCTATGGAGTTCTGTGCTTCCAGTAGGCTGGATCTCCCCATGCGAACGGGCCGGGGGCTTGCCAGGAGCAGTGGCCGCTGCCAGCCCAGCGTGCTGCAGCCGCCGTGCCAGTGGGTAGCGCCTACGCAGGGGGAGAGCGGCTGGCGTTACGTGTCACCCTCCTGCCACGCGCCAGCAATCCCCAAGAAATAGCTGGCTTTGAACTGGTGGATTTTGGATGGGAGCTGAATCATCTGCTTCGCTGCATCCTTTTGAGAGGGAAATGGCTTTGTCATCCGTGTCCAGCCACTGATCTCCTGGCTTTGCCACTGTTCCTCCAGCTTTATAGACTATCCACAGGCGCACACATAGACACACACAGAAGCCAGCAGACTAGATGCCCAGCCCAGGACACGCAGCCCAGGGTGAGCCAGGGTGCTGCTCCCTGACCTGCTGCAGCTTGCAGAGACATGATCCATTATTTGCACAGCTCTGCACAGAGGTGAAAGCATCAGTAATTGCTTTTCAGCAGAGATCTGGAATGTACTGTGAAAGATTATGTTCCCCCAGCAGCCCGAGCCATCAGTGCTGGGAGATGTCCCCATGAATCAGCGTCTGTGGTATGTTTGGAGAGCTCATCCCTCCCCGTGGGGCTGGTTACAGAGCCCCGGGAGGTGACAGCCTCCAGTCTGCACCTCTGTGCACCCCGGGGCAGCTTCAGGCCTGTTCTTTGGAGAAGGTGAATCCCTCTGTACCCAGAGAACTGAAGCTTCACCCTTAAACAGCAGAATTTGGGATAGCTCAGCTGACGTTAAGCTCCCCTGTCAGCTCCTCTGTTAGCCCCAGCTGGAGCCTGGTCCTGGGCACTCTGTGCAGTGTGAGCAGCAGGAGCATCCCCCGCTGCGGCACGGGGGCCGTGGCAGCGGATACCCTGCCTCTGGGGGTGGCACGGGGCTGCGGGATGCTGCTCTCATGGGAGCGATGCTCTGCACCGGGGCATGGCGCTGCCAGCTGGGTCCAGGTGCTGCAGGACACACTGCAGCACCCAAGGGAGTCCTGGATCCCCTGATGTCTTGACTCGATTTTCCCAAATAACTCCCCTTGCTGCCGACAGGACTGATCGCCCATGTAAAATTGCTCCTCTCCGTCTTTGCAGGCTTGAGCTGCAAATGCAGGCTTTGGAGCCAAAGGAGGAGCGGCACCATTTTACCACACACTACACTAATCCATCAATCCCAGAAGAAAGTTCTAATACAGGTGGGGATGTCCTCATCATGGCCATTTAACTTTCTGGGACATCAACTATGAGATCTAAAGCTAACAGTGAGTGGCAGTCATTTCCCAATGAACACATCTCCTCTCTGTGGATTGAAAACACACACCCAAGCGTCCCCTGGTCTTGAGTTCTTGTTTAAGTGCTCCTGGCATCTCTTTCCTTTCAGCACTCGCTTCAGTTGTCAATGTAATGTTTTTCTTTCTTTTTTTAGCATATTCCTCTTGGGAGGCTCCAAGCTCTGGGCTGGGACCTGAGAACGCCGTGTTTAGAGAGCCCGATTATGCACTGGGGAGATGAAGGATAACATGGGTTGGGAAGGGTCTGGCTGAAAGCTCATGGATTGGGTCCAAACCCCTTTGCAGTTCTCTGCTCTGTGCAGTAAACATGTATGCTTGGAGATGGGTGTCGGAGGCACTGTTTGGCCTTACAGAAGGAGGGAGATGAAGGGGGGGGCGCAGTGGATCTGGCTGCTGGACAGCTTCATCAGCAACAGATGAGTGGAAGGGGAAGAAACCGCTGATCCGCAGTATCAGACTTTTGTGTCGGCTCTCCAAATGCAGGCACAAAAGCTTGACGGGCTGAGAAGCTTTGCATTTCGATTTCCCTTTTTCACTTTGTTTTGAGTACAAATAAACACCGAGGACTTGGATTCCTCTGGATCCCTCTCTCCCCCGTGGCTCTGGCTGAGGGCAGGGGCGGGAGCGGAGGGGTAAATGCAGGTGGAGCACTCGGGTCCTGCAACAGGGAGGTGCTGGGCAGCCCTCAGCGGGTGACTCCTGCGCTCGCTGGTCTGTGCCCCCCTGCACCCAACAAGCCCATCCCCTGTAGAGTGGAAACCCAGAGGCAGGGGGTCCTCCAGCCGTGGAGATCGGGGCGAGATGGTGGTTTTGCTGCGGCTGTAAGGGAACAAAGAGGAGCAGCACTTGGCAATTCCCAGCTCAGCTGCCTACTGGGGTATGAAAGCCCACATGTGGGAGTTTGTTTTAAGCACTGTTGAAAGACTTACCAGTCCTATCCTCTGTCCTTACCCTGGGACCCTTCAGCGGTTCTTATTTCCACATTTCAGACACTGAACTGAATTAAATCTGGTCTTTTCCACGCGCTGACCCGGACAAGCCCCAGGGGAAGGACTCTATGGGGGTGAGGATGGGGCAGCCTGGAGCCAGCCCTTCCTGCTGCCCAGGGCATCCCTGTCCAGGCGGGAGCGTGGTGCTGCAGGTCCAGGAGAAATCCCCTGACTCCTGATGTCCCCAAAAGCAGGCACACCGCAGGAGGCTCCGCTCTGGTGGGCTCCTACCAGCTCTCTGCTGCGCTGAGACCAGGAGGGAGGAAGAAATGGAAAGGGAAAGCAGCAAACAGAAAGAAAAAAGTGAAAGATGAAGGGATGAGGTGAATCAAGGTAACAGCTGCATCACTGTTAACAAATATTACACATCCCTCCGCAACCTCAACTGCAGGGACATGATTTAAAGGCCTCGGTTAGAAAAGCGAGCAGGAAATGAAGCAATGCTCTGAGATATGATATCTTTGGATAAATAGCTGGAAGAGGAGGGTGACCGAAGGGTAGGCCATTATTTGCCAATATTTTCTTCCCAGGCCCAAATGACACCGCTGTTTTGCTAAGGCCGGAGCCTCGTGCCCTGAAGGCACCTGACAGGCTCTGAGTACCCCTATGAACTGGCAACCATGGTCCAGATAAGAGCCAGATGGAGATGGTAGAAGCTGTTGAGCAGGTTCAAGGCATCCCAAACATGTCATGAAAGGACTCAGGTCAAATAAGGCCAGTGGTCTAAAGGTTTGTGTCACTTTGTCCCTCCTGTGTCCAGGAGCTCATGGAGAAGGGTTGGGGTTGGGGATCAACATGGACAAATCCATTTCCTATGACATGGAGGGAGGGAGTTTGCACCATGGGACTGGGGCTCTTCTGAGCCCTTGGATGCTGCATGGCTCTGGGGGCACTGGGGCTGTGGGACGGTTTAACCCACAGCCCCCTGGTGATGGCATGTAGGAAACAGGTCCCGGAGCCGGCACAGGAGGATGAATGACGCTTAATCATGGCTTTTTTTTCTGGGGATGCTCAAAGAGCTCATTTCCTAGGGACCAGATTCATATGGCTGCTGAACTTCTCAGCACAGTCTCCCTCCCCAGGAGTCCTTGTGTAAACCATCACGAGCCGGCCCGCCAGGCGGTCTGACACACGGAGATGTGAGATTCCCCATGCCGCCCCTCCAGGCAGCCAGGAATCCACGTTTGCATTCCGCCAGCGTCTTTCAGCTCCCCACACCCAGGCGCCAAAACAAGGAGATTTCTGCAAATATTAACATTTCTGGCTGCTGCTTGTTTGCCTGTTTATTCTGAGCTATGCATGAAACCTCTCTGATATTCCACACACAGCAACAGGGCTTGGCCAAACCAGCTTTGTCCTTGCAGCCTTCCCCACGATGGGTCATGCTTCAGCTCCCCAGCCAGCCCGTTGCCTGGTCCTTGGGTGAAGGATGCCCCATAAGACTCCTACACTGGACTTGGATGCCTGGTTCATGGTGAGGCTGCCAAGCATTCACAGATGCGTCGAGGTGCCTCTGCAGGGCCTGAAACATGTGGATTGTTTGGGGTTTTTTTTTGAGGTTTCTGACCTCAGCTCTGTACAGCAGGGATGTGGGAAAGGTCTTAATGAGTTCATCTTACAAAAATGGGCTGGACGGGCTTGGCTGCTCAAGGTGCTTGCGTCTTTTGTGGGTTGTCATCCATATTCCATGGTCAGAACACAGTAGCCATGAAATCCAGCCCTGTGGTCGCATCACATCCCCAGGCTGCTTTCCCCTGGCTGGGCTGAGGCTGTTTGCTATATTCATTACTTGCATTAAATGTGGCCACAGAGCCCAGTTCTCTGCAGCACCCCCAAATGTCACATATGAAAATCCTCAGTCCGTTCAGTGGAGCTGGTGAGAATTCATTTACCGTCATGCAGCCTTCAAAAGCCAAAGGATGTTTCTGCAGAAGACTCTGCAAGAAAAACAAGATCTCTCAGTGCAGCATTTCCGACAAAGCACAGGATATTGGGCATAAATGTTCCCCCTTGCTATTTTCCTTGGGCTTTGCTATCCAAGAAAGATGCAGATGTGCTCCAAAATCTCACTCATTTTGGAGAAACTTGGACTCATCACCACCTGCAGCTCGGCCGCCTCAGCCTGGAGGCACCCTCCTGTGACCCCAGGCAGGATTTGAAAGCAGCTCTTCGCACTTGGCTCTACCTTTCCCCTTTCCATTTTCTTACTGCCACACAGTGAAAGCCAGAGCCTGAGAGTTACCAAAGTGGCCCCAGAAACAAAATGAAAGAAAGTCAGTTGCCATTGAGTGAGATAACCATCTACTTTAAGGAAAATAATTGAAGTGGCTATATCATTGTAAAAAAATCTGGAAGATCCTCCACAAGATTCTCCTTCTGGATTCTGGAGCTGTTGCCATCACAACACACGTTTGCAAAGGATGTGATGGGGAGAGAGCAGGGAGAGACAAGAGACATGCCTTCTGCAAGCACACGGCGCCGATGGCTGCAGGCGATGTCGAGGACGAGGGGCTGGCCAGACAAGGAGGAGGGATGCACGGGCATGATGCTGGTGATGGGGAAGAGTGCGGGAGGAGGAGTCTTTTGGCCCCAAGTGGGGAGGGATGGATGGTCAGACTGGTGTGGTCCTGGGAATATTGCACAAATCTTCTGGCCCGTTCCCGGTGTCTGTACCAGTGAGGCGGTGGCAGCACTTGGTCAGGCAGCTCACTGCCACCCCAGCCCTGTGCTGGAGGTGTCCCAAACAGCCCCAGGGCCTGGGCCACCACAGGAGAAAGCCAGGCTGAAGCCCAGGCCAGAGGCAGGCGGTGGCCCTCAGGAGGCTGCATCTTCTGCCTCCAGTTTTGACAGCATGGTAAGCACCAAAAGTGATGATCTTACCGCAGGGATGAATTGATCTTTTTCAGAGCCCTGCTCTTTGCTCCCCATTCAAAGTTCACAGACTGATTTATTTATAAAAGGAGCTAGGCACCTCCTTTCCCCTCCTTTTCCAGGGGAATAAGCCGGGGCACTGACTTGCCCGGGACAGCTGTCAAAACAGAGAGTAGCCCACCCCGGAGACATGGCGCCAGGGCCACCGCCACCTTTCCCCTTTCTCTGGCTACCAGGGCTGGCCGCGCTCCTCTACTTCGCTCTGCAAAATGACGATGCACACCGCTCTGGTCCTCAAACGGGGGTGTCATGGGAGTCTGGGCATCTTCCTCCTACAGTGAATGTCACCCTGAAGGAGCATGGTTTTCCCCATGGGAAGCTGAGTGCCACATGCTGCAGCATTTGGAAGCCCTGAGTGCTCACAGAGGTAATGCTGTGCAAAGCTATATTTCCCCTGGCACCTTAAATGCCTTTAATGCCTGGGGAGAAATAAGTCTCTTCTCCCTCCAGCAAGAAATGGCTTTCGAAGTGGATTTGCAGGCTCCAGACTCACCTCCCTCATGTGTCTGGTCTGAGCTCTCCAGTGGAGGCAGAGAGGAGATGCTGCTCATCGAATAATAAATTGCAGGCACACGCTCCCCTGAGCGGTTGTTTGGAAAGTGTCCCACACGCCTCGTGCCAAATTTGCTGGCCAGGGAAGCTCAGTGGTATTAGCATGTTCCAGTTAATTAGGGTTGTGAGCTATCCTTTTCATTGCCTGGAAGAGCTGAAAGGAGGACAAACCCAGAGCACTGCCTTTATAAGGCTTTGTGCTTTCCAGCACGGCCTCTGCTTGACTTGTGCGTGCTCTGCTTACACCCTGGGGACGCTGCTCTTTCTCCTGGGGGACTCAGTGTCATACCTATCTGTCAGTGTCAGACGGTGGCTTCTGAGTCACGTTTCTGGGGAAGAGGGAACCAAACGGCTTCCCAGCCAAATCCCTGGGTTGGTACCAGGGGTGGATCTGACCCTCCTGCCCCGGTGCACTGGTGTGCACCGACACTGCCGCCGGCCTGGCACCGCAGAGCTGAGCACGGCGCGAATAAGCTGCTCCTTGCTGACAGCTGGTGTGGGTCCCCACAGGACTAGAAAAGATGGAGCGAGGCAGTGAAGCAACAAAAGTGATCCTGCTGCCTCTATGGTGGTGCTGAGCACTGGAGATCAGCTCCTGGCAACCTGGGGCCTTTTGGTAGCACCAAGCCCATAGAAAATGTGCCATGCCCTCAGTTTCTTCCAGGCAACTGCATTGCCTTCGGTCTTGACACTTTGGTAGAGTTTACGCTGGGGCTGCCATCAGCCCATCCAGCTCTGCCTGTTCCCATTGTCACAACCCAACAGTGAGAGTACTGTTTGTCATCTTGAGAGAGACAGACTGACCCCAGATTTGTAACTTCATTGTGGGCCTATGAAGCAGGAGTATCCAGCCTGAGAGCAAGACCTTGATTGCAGAACACGCTGCCTAAATGACATAGGCAACTTAAAAGAAATCCCATGGGGCAAAAGCGTCATCCCTCAGCTGTCCTAGCAAGGCTGCCGCTACCGCACATCCAACCATCCAGTCCCCCGTCGTGCACGTAGTCCATAGCTCCATGTGTGCGTGTGCTGGAGTGAAGCATTTTTATCACCTCTTTTATGTACAGGGAATTGAGACACATCAAGTGATTTGCCCAAAGTCAGGCAGGGAGTCTGTGACAGACCAGGAAACACGCTTCTACCCAAAAACTCAGCCAGATTCCTAGTTTATCTGGACAACTGCTGATGTACAATGTATCGTATTTTTGCAATCCCGGCTCTGAAGAGCTTATCTGACTGCAATTATCCTCTTCTGCGGAAGCTGTTTTCTAGCTGGCTCGGTACACAAACAACAAGCAGCAACCCTCTAATAAACTAGCAAGGCTTTGAGTGCAGTGACTTGCAGAAATGGCAGCTAAATGCAGGGACCAGTTCTGGGCTCAGAGGCGCTGGTGTCTGCCTGCAGGAACCCTGCTGAGCTGCCCCGAGTCCTTCCGCCCTGACATGAGGATGATCAAGGGTTTTTGGCATGTTAGAGGGAGATCCAGGGGTGGGAAGGGAGTGAAAGGGGTAAACCCTACTTGGCGTTAATCAGCTTAATCAGACGAGCCCTGTGGGTTTGCCCCAACTGGAGCTCTGTCCCTGTCTGCTCCCAGCTCTGCCAGGAGCTGAAGCGTGGTGATGTGTGTCCTTTTTGGTAGCACACAAACCCTGTTACTCCCTTTCCATATGACCTCCTCTTTCCTGGCTCACTGGCCCTTGTCCTGAGGACACACTCAACAGCCCCATCTTCTCTCTGCCCTGAAGGAGAGCAGAGCTGCAGCCGTCCCAGGCCAACCCACACAGCTCGTCTCTCCTCCTGCTTCTCCGGTGCCTCTCATTGTGGTATCAGATCGCTCAGGTATTTCAGCAAAACCTTGCCCCTGATGCTATCTCTGTTCCTCCACTAATTCCAGAAATGTTCATATGGGGACAAAAAGCAGTTACGAAATGAGAACTTGCTTTTAAATTCAGAGAGGGTGCAGACAGCTTTCTATCCTCCCTCCCACCTCTGAGCAGCTTTGTGGCTAATTTAGTTCCCAAATGCATCACAGTCTCCCAAATCCACTGCATCCGTGAACTCCAGGGCTCAAATGGAAAAGAGGTTTTTGTGTTACCACAACATGCTGATGCTTCTGAGGCTGCTCAGCAAAACACAGGCTTGACACCACAGGAAGGAGCAGTGCAAATATTTTGGTTACACACAGGTGGAATTAAACAGGTGTTTGGAAAAAGAAAAGCTGCTTTTTTAAGTATGTCAGTGTTGCTGCTCCAGATGAAGCAGGATGAACTGAAGCATCTGGAAGCCTTGGTAACAGATTTCTTAGAGATTTCTCCCAGGGAGTGATCAGATAATATGCCTTTCTTTTATGACAGGAGTTGAGCTATAGGGTATGGCTTACAGCTGCAAGGTGTTCAGACCGACGACCTGCCTGCTCTCTGAGGCAGAGCACATTACGGGCCGATGAAAAGGCAGCCCTCTCCTCTGCCCCATTTCTCAGCTTTTTCACATCATTTTTGCTCCCTGAAGCATAAAATTCATTGTTGTATTCTCAGAAGAGTGGGTGAGCAGACTCACTTTTGCCTAATCAAAACCCAACCACTGGGAAAGGCTTTTGGGCTGCAAAGATCCTTTGAACGATCCTGTCGTGTTTGAAAGGACACGAGGTTCCCAGCACACCCGTGCAGGTGTTTGTGTGTACCCAGCCTGTCTGTGCAAATACCCCAGGGTCTGAGGGTCCTGGCACCTCTGCTCAGCGCTGTGGAGCCTTCCACACCCTGGGCCGATGTCCGATTTCCTCATCCTCGTACTTCAGGATGTAGCTGCTGGTTGAGGCTGGGAAGACCTTCAGTTGCTTTGGGATTTGTTAGCTGCGTAGGGAGGTCTTTTTGCACCTTGGTGTTCAGGCTGCCACAGACAGCTTGTGCCACGTCTGCTCCTCTCAACCCACCCAGAGGGCGAGGGGCTCTGGCACAGTGGAACCCGGGTGTCCCTTAGCTGCCAAGAAGCTGGGGGCCGGGCAGCATTGGGGCTACATTGCATGCACTCACTACTGGCAGTAATTATGTTGTAGCTGGGTGAGATTAGGCAGGCTGGCAGGCAGCCCGCATCTGCGGTGCCGTGAGAAGAGCCTGACTCCTGGGAAGAGAGCTGGGGAGCGCGGAGGGAGCAGGGGCCAAACCTCAGCTTGGTGGCTGCCAGTTGGACTGACATCCCAGGCGTGCTGAGAGCTTGACCTTCCCTTCTTACTGCACTGCTCCATGTCACAGGAGGATCGCTTGCAGGGGGATGATTCCTGACTGCGTGCATCACCATGGACTGCAGGCAGCAATCCCTTCTCGGGCTCTTTCTGTTCTGCCAAGCACAGAGACACTTCAGCTGACTAAGCTATCTGCTCAAAGAGGTGAGTTGATGTTTGGGAGCATCGCAGGTTTTGGTGCTACCCTCTCCGCTGGACCCCTGAGACTGTGGGAGAGGGCGGTCTTGGGGACTTGTGCTGACTAATCCATGATTTAAGAGTTTGCATTTGCTGTCATCCAGCAAAGACCATGTGCCAAAAATGACTGGAATTCACCCCATGGTCTTGATGAAGGTTCATAGCTTCAGGCTGCAGTGAGTTTCTCTCCTGTCAATCACTGCCTTTTCCCCAGGCATCTTATTCCAGCCCGGGGAAGAGAAGAGTGGGGAGCTGTAGCAAAGGACTCTGGGGAACGGGCAAGGAAAGTCTTATGCCAGAAGAGGAGGGAGGAAAAAAGTCTCTCTCAAGCAGAAATCAACCATCCACTGCTGGGGACCCTGGAGAGGAGGCATATCCATCCATCAGGGCCATGGGCATGCGCTTCCCGTTAGCCGCTCTTTGCCTCTCCCTGCGGGCTGCTGGGAGACAGCAACGGCCCCTTCCAAGCAGATTTATCTTGTCCTGCTCCCCTCCACTCTCAGCTTTCCAGAGCAGCTAAATCAACTGCCTCAGGGAAAACGAGGTGGGAAAAGGCACAAAACTCCCACAAAAATCCAGCTAGTGCAGCTGTGGGATTTGCCTGGCTGTCAGTGCCGGTGTGGCGAGCCCTTTCCTTCCTGAGGGGGAGACGGGGAGAGGAAGGGAAAGGATGGGACTCACGAGGACCCTTGTCTGAGGCTTGGGTTCAAGTGCCACCTTCCGTGTGACTTACTTCAGGAATGTTCTCACTCTCCTTTTTCTGCTGAGCCGTTAGAGTGTTTTCTTTTTCCTGGTGTATCACTACTTTTGCGGCACAGAAAGTCAGTTGAAAACCCCCCTTGCTTCCGTTCTCACAAAGACAAGGAAACCAAAGTCCACTGTGGGTGTGAAGAGCAAGACTGCTCTGATAAACTTCTAGCTGTAGATACTCAAAGCCAAGGAGAAGTGTCCTCCTCCCTAACCTCTGGGAGCATCTCCTAGCCCAGGTGAGCTGCAAACTCACACGTTGCCTGTGGTAGAAATCCTATGCTGGGAACACACCTGACCTCTTCTCTTTGAAGGCAAAACCTTTGGCCACGTAAGGAGCTGTGCTTCTCCTGCATCCCTGTGCTGCCCGCAGGGTGCTATCCTGGGCTCCTGCAAGCTTGCATTTTGCAGATTTGGACATGAGGATGCTGCTTTTGTGCCCCTCCCTCTCTCTTGCTCTAGGTTTGTGGGCAGCGCTGAGCACCCTAAAACAGAAACTCACTCGGATTCCTAGCTCCACACTGAATCTGGCTCTGGAACAGACCGAGCCATTGCCAAGTGGCTAAAACCTCTCACCATTACTTTTTTTTGCATCCCAAGAGTACGTGAAGGCCTGTCCCGCAGCAGCAGCCTGCTCTGTGCAGGATGCTGTACAAGCACCAAGGCAGAGGAGGATGACGGGAGGTCCATGAAGGCTCTGCTGAGTTGCAGGACCTGCAGACCTCTTGCTGCAGGGGAGATCCACCCCTGGACAAGACCACACCAGTCCCAAACGAGTTTAAAGCCTGAGCAGATGGGAGAGCTGCCGAGTGAGGGTGGATGGACACTTGCCCAGTCAGTGGCACAGATGAGGAGCCTGCAGACCTCCAGCTCCCACCACTTCTCCCCGGAGAGGGAACTGAATGTGGTGGAAAAGCTTCTCTCTCCTCGATGCAAGAAGCCCCTCAGTGGCTGAACACTGTATAAACAGCAGCAGCAGGCTCCCTCCCCCTTTCCATTTCTGTTTGTTAAACACACGCTCCCTGCCTTTCTCTCATTCAGGAGCTAACACAGCATCCAGCTTCGTGAGACGGGGGCTGCCAGTCACCCTGCAAGAGGGTGCTCTCCGGATGCTCAGGGTGGGGTACTGAAGCTACCCCCAGCGATGAAGCACCCTCCGGCAGCCCAGATCCTCACCTGACTTCCTCGCTTTTCTGAGGACAGTTGCAGAAAAGTGCTTTTCACCCCTTTACCACAGGTTGACTCCCAGAGAGTGGAGACGAGAGAGTGCTCCATCCTGGCCAGCAATGAGACGATAACTCGAGGTGAGCGGCTTGGTTCCCGAAGGAGGAGGACGCTCTGACCTTTGCAGGTGGGTCGGGGAGGGCTCGTCCAAGCGGTCGGGCTGAGATGGGACCAGGTCTTGGCCATGCCACATGGTTCAAGCAAAAAAGGTCCAAGCATCTTTGGGAAACTGAATCTGGGGACCAACAGCACTGAGAGCTGGAATAGAGAGAAAGTGAACAAGAAATACTGGCAAGGAGAGTTTCAAGTGGTCCCTGAGCTGAAGCAGGGAGTCTGGGAAGCTGGATGCTGAGCGAGAGCAGTCAGGAGAGCAGGTTGCTCCAGGGTGCTGCAGAAACTGGGCATGTACAGCTACAGAGCAGCGTGCTGCAGGTGTGGGGCTGAGGTGCGCAGCTGTCTGAGAAATCCTGATCTCTCCCGCAATTTGCCTCCTCGTGGCTTGGTACAAACCTCCCATCAGCTCCTCTGTGCTGGGACTGCACACGTTGCCGGCACTCGGCTCGCTGCCAGAGATCAGCGCCCTCAAAGAGAGAGATGCAAAGGGAGATAGGGGACTGCAGGCGGAAAATTGGTGCTTGCTTTCTTTCTGCACTCATTGCATGTTAATTGTTGAACAGAGAGAGCCTCTTATAGTCCTGTTGTAGCCTGCATTTCACCTACTGAGTTTCTGGTCCGTCCCAAAGCAGGATAATGGGTTCGCTCCCTGGTGGTTCTGTCAGTGGGGTTCTTATTTCTCTCCCCTCCCTTGTCTCATCTACCCGAGACTCCCTAAATTTCATGAGGCAGCAGACTCCCCAGGCTAACCAGGATCCTTCCACCAGGCTGTCTCTTTCCTTCTGCAGCCCTGACAACTAGCGTGACTCCATCACAGCATCAGCCACTGAGCCTTGTCTCCCAGCCAGCACTGCTGTGCTCCCATGGCGTGTCCCGCAGGGCAGAGGGCCCTGCACTGTTCCCCCCTGCTTTCCCTAGGAGAAATTTCCAGGAGAAAGGGTGTATCCCTGCCAAACGGATCTCTTCTCATCACCTTCTTTTTCATCCTGTCCTGAGCTGAGTGACTAAGGCATCCTCCTTGCCTCCTCCCCGTCAGAGTCTTTTGTGGCTCCAGCCTAGGCAGTGACTTGCAAATGTTGAGAGTGAGGAACCACAAGAAATCCCTGGGGTATCTCGTCCTCCTTGCACTTTGTCTCCTGGTGCCAATTCTACCCCAGTGTCCCCCTGGGAGCAGCTTCGGGGCCCTGGGGTGGCAGTGCATGTCTGATGCCATTACATTTCTGCACCAATGGGCCTGATCTGGATAGATAATTTACAAAACTACAGCAGATGATGGGCAGGTCAGAGGATCTTCCCTTCTGCCATAGTGTCATAGTGGGACAGTCACCCCTTCACTGGGGATGGAAGGACCTGGGACAACTTGTATCTGCTCTTTGTCTTCAGAAAATCATCCCAGAGCTGCCATTTGCCCTCAAACTAGCCCGTCGCACAGAGAAGGCAAAATGCCCTCTCCTCTGTCACTCACATTTTGCATTTTCATGCTTCTCCTGAAATCTATGTTCAGGTTTTATGCTGAGAAGTGCAGTGTCCTCTCTGGTGGTGAGTGCAGGAGGCTGGAGTTGGCAAACTTGGGCTCTGTTCCCAGCCCTGCTGTGGACGTGCTGTGGCGCCTCTGGCAGGTTGGTTAACCTTTGCATCTCAGTTGACTGTGTTCTCCCTTAAGTGCTGTGCCGTGGGGTGCAGGGCTGAACACTGCTGCCTCTCGGGTGCTGTAGGGGAACATGAAGGTGGTAGAAGGTGGCTTGCCTCAGGGTGACAATCAGGTTCTAGTTATGAGGGGTGGTGTCAGACCTCTGCCAAAGACACCTGACTGCTGCCAGATTTGGGACTGGGGATAAGATGAGTCAGTGTTCCAGGCTGGGCTGCTGGAGGTGAAGAGGTTTCATGGAGTAGAGCTGCTTTGGAGGAGGGACACAGCATGGAATAAATCAGTGAGCCAAGCCATAAAAATAGCCATCAGCCTCAGCCCTCACACCCCAGTGCTGCTTTAGGAAGAGATTGTGTCATTAGCCAGAGCAGAGGCTGACCCAAGTCCCTCCACTCCCTCATTTCAAATCAATGATAACTGTGATAGGATTGTAATTTCTGGCCATACTTTGAGAAATCTTTGTCCTTACCCCCCTCTTTTCTGCACCCTTGCCCCCATGCTGCATGCCTGCTGGCTGCAGCGACCCCAGTCTCACCGCTTGGGACAAAAAGAAGAATTTTAATTAACAAGCTCTGTTTTCTCCAGCCCTCTGCCCACCCCTACAACCCTGCTTTCTGAACCCTGCCAGGCTTTGCAGTTGGCTCTTCCAGGCCTGGATGTGCCCTGCCAGATTTGGACCAGGCTGGCTGCGTGCCCAGGGCTGCAGCAGGGACATGGACTTAGCTGGGGTGTCCCCGGGAAGCAGAGGTGCGTGTGAGTCCCAGGGCACCCAGTCCAGGCCCTCTGTAGAAACGGATTTTGGAGTTGTCATGGTCATCATTGTCCCTTGCAGTCATGGCAGCAGTGTGCTCAGCAAAAGGCTGAGGTTCTGCAGCTCCTCTCTGCTTCCGTTTCCTCTTCCCTGCTTCCCAAAAGCTGAAGCCTGCTGGTGCAGGGCACAGTGCACAGCTCTCTGCCTCCTTTGGGAGCCATCCCTGGGTCCCAGCCCTGCCTCAGGCTGAACCTTAGCTGGAGGAGAGGGTGAGAGCAGGATCCAGGCAATGTCCTGTTTCTGCATCCCTTCATGGCAGCCCAGCGCAGAGGAAAGGGCTTAGGGTAGTATTCCTGCCTCCTCCTGGTCTTCCCTGCTGTTTTGTTCTCCCAAAAGCAGTTGGCTCTCAGCTCCAAGGATTTTCTCCTCTAGCCTGGCAGGCCCACTGGGCACAGGAGCGTGCACCTGGCAGCAGCCTACACATATGCCAGCACTTCCATTACTTGCTGGAACGGACCTCGGTCCACTGCTAGCAGCATCCCTGCGACCTCCAGGCAGCCCCTGGAGTGGGAATATTTATTATGACCACTTTGCCTCTTAATTAAAATGCCTTAATTGATTTTTAATAGTTCCCCTTTGGGGGAAAAAAAAAAAAACAACCCACCAAAACCAAAAAACAAAGCAAACCAAATCAAATAATAACTCCATTAAAGCCATTTTGTTAGGAAGTGAAACAGCTCCAATAATCATGACGTTCCTGGCTCCTCTCAGATGGTGGGTAGCTGCCAGTCTCCAGCAAAAGGAAATAGCCTGAGATGTGAACACGGGAACTGGCAGGCAGTTGGTGGCTGAGATGGGGAAAAAGGGAAGGGAGTGTCCACTGGTGTCGTTCCAAGACCTGGGTACAGAAGATAAATGGGACAGGCAAGCCACAGAAAAGGGGATAACAAGTGATAGTGATAAAGTAATGCTAGACAATCTGGAAGGTATAAAAACCCAGATGGAGAGCAAGCAGGGAAAGCACAGCCACTGAAAGCATGCCCAGCCCTTGCTCTGTTTCCTTCATGGACCTTGGTCTTCTGGCAGTAAGGTTTGCTTTGGGGCCAGCTGCAGCACAGGTGTCTGAGGGGAGGCCCTGGGGCTGGGCTGCTGCTACGTGTGGGTCGGGTTCTGTGGAAGAGGCTGTGGCTCTGCCACCTTCCCCGGGCCCTGCCTGTTCTCCTGCTCCGTTTCCCACTGCATCGGCTGCTCAGGGTGGCTTTGAGCTCCTCGCTCCTGCCTTAGCAGTTGGGGCCCCCCTTTTATCTTCAGGGTTACCTTTCAAGGGCTGGGGGCAGCTGTTTCGTGGAGGTCTGAGATCACGGTCACCCCAGCAAATCCACCCGCTTTTCCCTCCTGCTGCTTAAAACTACCTTCCTACCCTCTTCGTGGCAGCTATACGGTCTCCGTTATCATGGTATAAGACCCCAACGACTTCATTTGCAGGAATCATTGGCATAAATTGGCCAGCAGAGTTAGACAAGCTAGGCAAGCCAACAGTCATGGAGAGGGCAGGAGAAAGCAAGTATGCAAGCAGGGGCAGTCTACTGCAGGCAGGTCTTTTGCTGTGTCTCCACAGGGGCCTTGGTTTGCAGCCGGCCAGGCAGATTCCTAGGAGCAGCTCCCAAGGGGGAATCACAACCCTTTCTCTGAGGAGTGATGAAAGAATGAACAGCCATTTATTATTCATTGCAATGTAATTGCTGCCACCTTTACCATCTCGCCACCATTATTTTATGCTATTTGTTTAAGGAACTAGCTTACATGCAGGTGCTCTGCATAGAAAGCATTCTCTCTTCCCAAGGACAGGCTGTCCTTAAACATTTGGCTTGCAGGGCACAGACCTGCGGGAAGCCCACCAACACCCAGTCAGCAGTGCTCCTGCCTCACCTGGTACAAACCCAGAGCAGTTCGTTCCTCAAGGAGGTTGAGAAGGTACCCAGCTGGCTGCCTCTAATTCCCAGCTTCGTTTAAGCTCTGTGCCTCCTTCCCTCAGTGGCTGGGCATTATCCCCTCTCTCTGCAGGTCAGAGGAAACACTGTGCTCTGCAGACCAACCTGTTCAGGCAGAACAATGACTTTTGCTCGCTTTTGATCAAGTCTGTGGTGGGAATGGGGGCCCAACACACAGTGCTGGGGAGAGAGGGTATGTGAGGGGCCACATCCAGCCCTCTCCACATCATACCCCAGCAGCAATGCTGAGACACGGAGGCTGGGAAGGAGCCAGTAACAGAGCTGGGTTTTCTCCTTCTGTGTTTGGACTGAATGAAAACCCTGCCAGGACAACACTCTGCTGTTAGAACGGTACCAAAACGCCAGCCGCAGGTTCCAGACTGAGTCCGTTCTGGCTCATCAGTTGGGCTCCCTGCTCCCAAAGCCATATTCACGCAGACGTTTGAGCACCTGGCAGGAGGCTCACTGAACGCCGGGGCTTTGGCTTTCGGGTGTCTTTGTGCCTGGACGCTCAGCAACAGCTCTGCGGGAGGCTTGTTCACAACTTCAGCTGTTTACCCCTGCACATGCATGTCCCTGCATGTCCCCTCAGCAAAGCTGGCGGATGCCTGGATGCCACCAACACTAAGGAGACAGATGGGTTCTTTTAGGGATCCTTGGCAGAATGATGACGTCATTAAATCGTGGTTACAATTAAAGCTTTATTTCCTTAACAGGATATTACGATTAGTATAGCACAGAATTTATGACTGGAACAGCACAGGTTTTCTACAAGCAGAATCAATGTAGTACAATCTACAAGTAGCGTAATACAGAATTTATAATACAGCTTAATTTATGATTTATAATGACCTGGACCCTCTGCAGATTGGGTCAAATCCTAATGCATGGTTTGCTCTATCAATATAACAATCATAATCTGGACTTGAAAATCATATGAAAGAAGACGAGCCACTCACTCAGTTCTTGGAGGAAGCAGAGGATGGTGGGGGTGTCCCTGGCCACAGCGTGTCACGGGTCTCACTGTCCAGCAGTTCCCACTTTGGACTTGTAACTGCTTGATTTTATGGACAGTGCTCTGTGTGCTGTTACGCTTCCCTGTTCTGTGACGGGGTCATCAACAACACCTGGCTGGCTGCGTGCCTGGGACCTTCAAGGTTGGCAAGGAAGGGAGTAATTGGCCTGGCACCCAGGAGCCTTGAGTCTGGCAGGAAGGGGAAAAATAAAACTGTCCAGTTTGTCTACTTGGTTCACAGGACCTTCAGGTAATGATAATGAGGCAATGGGAGCGCGTACGTGACCTGCTCAGTCACATAGAATGGCTGCTTGCCCCATAAAATGGTGCTAGTTATACTAACCACATTGCCAGGGGTCGGGAGCAGGGGGTACTGGTCACACTGGGTTGAGCTGGGTGGTAGCATCACTAGCAGGAGCAGTGGTGGAGACTCATGCAGAGACAGAGTGACAGATGTTTTCACCTGGCGAGGTGAGAAATAACTGAAAAAAACTGGTGCACAATCTAGAAATAAATTGTTATGGGGAGGTGGAGAAGAACACCTTGAATTGGACAGTGTCGTGTTGTTTTTCTCCTTTCCTAGTTCTTACGGAGTTAGGACTCAGGGCATTTTTGTAGGCAAGTAAATCTCATCAAAGATGACTGACACCGATTTCTTCTGTCAGCCCCAAGAGGTCTCAAATTTTTGGTTTGTTTGAAGCGACTTCCCTATTTTGCAAAGCCTAACCCAAAGAAGCAGGAGAGGCAGTGTGCAAAGGGGCTCTGTGAGCAGGAGATCTTTTCAGGACCTACCACTCTAGCCCTGGCTGGTTTTTTTCCCTATTCAATTCAAATAAACAGAATTTCAGAAACTTGTGTGAAAAGTTGCACCTTTCCCTGACCTTTCCTTGGGGAATTGACATTCAACTGATCACAGGCTCTAACAGAAGGTGTAAGAGAGCTGAAAGGCCATGCATTATGAGGAAAGATGGGGGGTAAGGGAGAAGGAAGGAGGATGTCACTGCTGCTGCTGTTTAGCCCGAAATGCTGTGTGGGACATGCTGTTTGAGTCTCAGTTCTTGCAGATGCTCTGCTGTCTCCTGTGCTCTCACTTCTACTGTGTCTGTGTTCCAGACCTCCTCCTCCTCCTGACGGAAGGGCTCAGGCCAGGTATGGGACCATTGGAGGGAGCCAACAGCACCCTCACTGTGAAGACAGCATTAGATGAGAAGTTGCCACATAGCTGGCACACCAAGGACTTTGTCACTCCTAGCCAGGATCTCTCTGGGTCCCGCAGTGTTATGATGGACAGCACCAAGATCCTGGGGGTCCAGGTCGTTCTGATTGCTGCCTACTCCCTCATCATTCTGCTGGGGTTCATTGGCAACTCCTTGGTCATCTACATCATAGTGAAGTACAAGACCATGAGGACTGTCACCAACTTCTTCATAGCTAACCTGGCCCTGGCAGATCTGATGGTGGACACACTCTGTCTGCCTTTCACCCTAGTGTACACACTACTGGATGAGTGGAAGTTTGGAGCTGTTCTTTGTCACCTGGTCCCTTATGCTCAAGCTCTGAGTGTCCACGTGTCCACTCTCACCCTAACTGTGATTGCCCTGGATAGGTACCGGTGTATTGTTTTCCACCTGGACAGCAGGATTTCCAAGAAGCACAGCTTCACCATCATAGCTGTCATGTGGCTAGCAGCAGCTGTCCTAGCAGGTCCTCTGGCCATCTTCAGAGAGTACCGGTATGAGGAAATCCCATCCATCAACCTCAAAATGGCTGTCTGCTCAGAAAAATGGCCTTCTGGTAATAACAGAGATGCCACTATCTACAGCCTGTCCATGCTCCTCCTGCAGTATGTTTTTCCTCTTGCAATTATTTGTTATGCCTATACCAGAATCTGGTTCAAGCTCAAAAACCATGTCAGTCCCAGTTCTAGGAATGAAAACCAGTGCCGGAGGAGGAAGACAACCAAAATGCTAGTGATGGTAGTTGTGGTATTTGCAGTCTGTTGGCTCCCCTTCCACATATTCCAGCTTGCCATTGATCTTGATCTGGTTCTTATCTTCCATGAGTACAAACTCCTGTACACTGTCTTCCATGTTGGAGCCATGTGCTCTACATTTGTCAATCCTCTGCTCTATGGATGGATGAACAAGAACTACCGGAATGGCTTCCTTATGTTCTTCCGTTGCCAGAACAAGCCAGAAAGCATCCATACTGAAGGCTCAGTTAGAGGGAGGTCGTACATCTTCAGAGCCAACACCCTAAATGGGAGCATCAAACAGACTCCTGGCAATGGACCACTGCCCACAGAGGTTTAGGGATGGGACATCCACCTCCAGGACTGAGGCTGACTGAGCCCAGAGACATTCTCGGGTGAATGACATTTTGGCAGGACGTTGTGTTACCAAAACATTATAGTTACTGCAGCCACATAGAAATACTCCCCTGTATCTCTCCAAACAATAAATCTGGTGTATTTCTGTTTGACCAAACAAATGAATTTTTCCTTTCTCTGCATTCAAGTATGAAAAATCACACACAGAGGAGGCTTTCATTTAGTCAGGAAAATACGCCCTTTTTGCTATTTCCATTTGCCAAAGTGGGTTGGTTGCTCAACCTTTTACCTCCTGACATATCACACATTACAAATGCAGAACCTTTATTGTGTCTGCTTGTTCATCTGTACATCTCCTACCCAAAAGCCTTAATGACCCATCTTTAGCTAATGCCTCCAAGGGGAAGGAGACCTACTCTCTTCTGCAAACATAGGCTAGTTAGTGCCATCACCCCACAGGGCTGGAAAGGGAGTGGGCTGGTGCAGATTGAAGCTGGGCAGTCTGTGATCTCTTGCAAAGTATTTGCATGAATTTGCATTTGCAACCCGTAGGATGAACTCTCATCCTCAGAAATCCCAGGAGGTGGCAGTTACACTGCTTACCACGGTTTCCTTTACAAGTGCCAAAGCAAGGGTTTAGGGACACCTCATTAGTCAGCTTGTGAGCCAATGCCCTGGATTTAGCAAGGAGAGCAGGTAGAGATGCAGATAGGAAAGGAAAGAGCTGGGGCAGCTGATCAAGAGGGCTGAAACTGAACCTAGAGGTTTGACAAAGGTGATTTCCTCCAGACCCTAAGATGTGGCTCCTGCCGTGCAATAACTTGATGGGTGCCAGCATGACCAGAGAGGCAAAACTGTGAACTACACCATTCTCCAAAGCACTCAGAGGGTTTTAAAGCTTTATTCTTTCTGGGGTTGGAGGTAGTATGGGTCTGTACATGGGTGATTCAGTTCAGAAGACAGCTGTGACATGCTTGCATGGTTATAACAGATGTGGTGTTCTCTGGTAGAAGAAGACATGGAGACAAAGGAAGATGTATTCTTTCATACCAAACTATATGTTCTCCTTCCGAAGGCTGTGTCAGCTGGGGAGCATATTTTTAGCTCTGCCATCAAAGGAAGCTTGATTGCTAGCTACTGTGATCTCAGCAGCTTGTCACTGGTGTCGTCTCCAAAAGTCAGTGTTCATCAGATTGGAAAGTAACTCCCAGATGCAAGAAAGAGACTCAACAGACCTCCTCATTAAAGATGAAAAAAAAAAAAAAAAAGAAAAACTTTGATTTGTTGGTCTTCACTGGAGAAAGGACAAGAGGTAAGAGGACCTGCAATACTAAGTATGGCAGGCTGGATCAGGCTTCTGGGTTGTCACATCTGGAGTCCTCAAGAGGTGAATTATCAAAGGACTTATTTGAAAACCTGGCTCTCCTGTCTCCTCCCCAGCTTGACCTGCCTCTGGCCCTTGTTCTCCGGCCCAGCTTCCAACTGCCACACTAGATTTTAATCTCTCTGTTTATTTCTTTCCATGATGCCTTGCTTCATTTTCCTAAATAGATACAAGAAAGTGGTCTCTGGTTCCTTCCTGAGAGACATCACTGCCAGGCAGGAGCTGCAGACCACGCTCCACACTTGGAGGCATGAGCATTCTGATGCCTAATAACCTCCCCAGCACTTGATTCTGCAGATCACAGCCCCTTTTTCTTTTCAGGGAGCTTCAGGCTCTGAAAGATCCTGTCAGGAAGTCATTGATGTTCCAGTAAATGGGTCATCTGGTTCCTGACAGGCCAAGACATGATGGGAGAAACAAGACACAAGTAAACTTTGCCCATGTGAAGTGCCATGGCATGACAGTGGGAGTTTGCTGTTTCATCCTGATGGAAGGAGGAGGATGTTCTCCTCCACAGCACTGGTAAATTCTGTCCCTACCTAATGAACTCGTCATTTCTACAATCCATCCTCCCAAGGAACTCTCCCCATGTTTCCATCAAACTCCAAGATACAAGGAAATGTTTATGTTTCAAAAGCAGTTTAAATGAGTGGAAAGAATTCAACTATTACCAATAAACACTTCAGAAAGTGATTTAACACTCAATAATATATGTCAGAGTAAAATAACACATTCAGCAATGCAAGCTTGGAAGCCAATCTCGCTGCCAGCTGAGATGGATGAGGAGCTAAATTGCTCTTCTAGGGGCCTTGCCAAAGGTTTTGTCCTGTGACACTACACATGGTATCTGACTGCAGAGCAAGGCAGATAATGACATTATGAATGACTGTTTAATTTTGAACCCAAACTTTTAAACTAAATATGGATAAATAAATAAATAGATCCCAGCTCTTCACAAGTAAATACTGGCAATGGCATTTATAGGGAAGAGGGATTTTTCTGCTAGAGCAAACTGAGAAGGAGAAACTATTTACTTGAAGCGTAACAGAAAAGTTCTGTTTGCTTTATTTAATACACTTGTGCAGCTTTACTGATGGATTTCTGCCTGCGAGCTTGCTGCTTTTTCCTTGCCATTGGAAAAAGTTACAACCTTCCATACTCACTGCAAGCAGGGAAATCAGCTCTAGGTTGTGTATACACGTCCCTGTGGAAAACCACAATGTCTCTATTGAGGGAAAGTGGCCCCAGTGTCCACTACCAAACAGAACAAGAGAAGGTGGAGAGCAAGGAAGCAACACTTCTTACAAAAGGTTGATTTAGGCAAATAAATAGTACGTGATAGACTGTCATGACTACATAGAAGACAGGAATGAATTTGTTTCCATGGTCTACTGATCAGTTCCATGAAACCAAAGACCGGAAGCATGTTAAGTTTTTGAATTATTCAGAGCTCAGGAAAGGGTATGACCCTGCTCTGTTGGTGTCAAGGGCAGATCCTCTAGCAGTTACAGATATTCTTGGAGTCAAAGGCATTTTCCCACTCCCTGCTCCTTGCCAAAGGTGCATCCATGAATGCCCACCAAGCCGGGCTCCTTTCCACAGAGCTCGCCCTGGTGTTACTGACATGGGATGGAATGAGTCATGTCAATGGCACAACAGCTGACAGGGATAAGGTATTTCATTACAGAGTTAGCAACAAAGTGACAAAAATGAAAATGAACAAGTGTTTCATCAAGCTTGCCTGGAAGACAGTGTTGTCCCTGGTGATCAAATGAATTCCCTCTCGTGCTCCTCTTGACTCTTGCTGACATCCTTCTCAAAATGCTGCTTCATTGAACTGACCCAAGAATATTTCACAGCTTTTCGGAGAGAGTTCTGAATTCCCTAAGAAACACCCTATTTCTCATGCTAGGGCACTCCTTCTGGTCACATCATACAAAACTTGTATTATAAAAAGTACCACTGAACAGTTCTTAATTGCTACGTGACCCCTAGCAGATGATTAACTTTGAATAGACACCACAGGTGGGGATGCCTCTAACTGTCCCATGCAACCATTACTCACATGCCAGACAAATACAAGAACAGCTGAGACATGGCAACATCATCACTTAAAACCAGCAGCATCAGTAACTGTTGTTCCCTCTTACAGGCTGCTCTAAGAGCGCTCCAGAGTCCCAGAGTCTCTCGTCAAACTTCCAGGCTTGACAAAGCGCACTGAAATTTGCAGAGCAGGGGCTGCGCTTTGGACACAGGAGGCTCTCCAAGCACTAGAAATTTTGTCTCTAAAACACTTAGTTTGCTCTGAAAATCCCTTCCCATTTGACTTCCAAAGCATGTATGTCTGTCATAAGCTAACAGGCATAAAGAGAGCAAAGGTTTGGGCTTTTTACTTTTCCTTGTCTTAAGGCAATATATACAGCCGGCATTTAGATCAGTGCAGGGTGAGCTGGGTCCTTCGGTCAGGGCTCTGGTTGAATCAAAGATGTGACACACTCTGCGTATGCCTGTGCTTCATGCTGCTCCTATAAAGGCCAGATCCATCCCCTCGTGGCGCTCTGCCTCGCCATAACGCGTGCCCTCTCCCGTTACCCACGGCAGCCCAAGCGAACAATGTCAAATGGCACATGTTTTATTCAATATGCCCACAAATGTATCGGCAGAAACATTGCTCTGAGCTTTTCACAAAGGCCCTGTAGGGAAATACATACTAGCCCAGGAAAGAAGCAGTTCCTCTAACATATGCTAATACAAGAGGGGCTGGAGCGCCATTCTGCTGAAGGAGGTCACAGGCAGCTCAGCATTTCCCTTGATATCAGGTGTTAATCTTATCATTGTTAAAGCTAACATGGTCTGAAACCAAATTAGCCTTTGTTTGGGCAGGAGCTGTGGAGCTGGCGCTTTGCGTGCCTTTGTCTTTCTGCTCTGTTATTCTGTGATTTCACTAGGGTCTCTGAATGTGCTGGATTTTAAATAAGGCCTTAGGATCAGCTAACCTGGTGAAAATCAGGAATTACTGCAATAATCCAGAAAAAAGAAGGGATTCTGGGTTCATATGGGTGGGCAGAATTTGGTCCCTTGTGTTTGAAAAAACAGAGCTTTGTCTTCCTTTCAGTTTTCCCTTATCTAGCTTGAGATTCTTCAAGTGCCAAAAATAATATTGCATATTACTGCCAGAACATTTATCTTCTCCTTGAGCTCATTTCAGAGAAGGGATTTGTTCAGGAGGGCCTGGGAGGGGAAGAAGGCTAGATTTTTAAAGCTCATCGTTATCTCTAGTCTCAGTGTTTTCTAAGTTAAAAGGCAAATCAGAAAAAGACAAAGCCACTCACACACACCAAGGGAGGTGCCAATTTATCTTCAGACAACACAACCTCTGTTTAATTTTCTGTCCAGACACCCCAGCACCCTTTGCCGAAGTGTTGTATGTATATGGGGCTGAATGAGGTTGTGGGAGGAAAGCATTTTTCTGCTGCTAATAGCAATATCTTAGTGTCACTCATGATTTATAGCCAGCAAAGAATGCTTTTTCTGGTCTATGTTCTGTTCAGTGTAATGAGTACAGAAGGAATAGCGCGGATGCCTCATGGAGCTCACAGGAGGAGATCTTCATTAGTTCAGTCCTCTCCAGTGTGGTAGCAAATACTGTGAACATTAGAGGAGAAACACTTTTGTTTATAACTAGCTTATTGAAGTGCACAAGCATGGAGTTGTCACCATGTCACTCTGGTAATGTGTTACAAACTTTCAGACACCGTTCGTCATCTGGATGCACAGGCAGGTCAGCTACAAGGTGCTTCTCCTTGCTGCTGCATGGAAGTAAGAAGGAAAATAGGTCCCAGAACAAGATTTCAAGATATTCAGGAGAAGATGAGCCTCCAGATGAAATCTGGGGGTTAATACGGTTCTTTATGGAATGTGGGGTAAATTGTTGGCTCTGTTGGGACCAGGATGAGTAACACCAAAAGGGGAACGAACTCCGCCATGGTGCAGAAAGAACAGAGCCTCTGTCAAACTAGAGACAAGTAAGAAATAACAGCAAATCTGGATCCATCATGTCCCATATTCTGTCTTAGATCGAGGCAATAAAAGATGCTCTTTAGGGACAGCATGCTAACTTGGCCACTTCAGTGGTCCATTCCCCTCATACCCTTAGCAGCAGCCACAACTGTTGTATTAGAGGTGTTAGAGGGGACATCCCTGTCTAGACTATTTAGTATCCACTTCTAGACTTTTTGTTTGTGATTTTGTCTAATCCCTCCTTGACTCTGACAATTCGGTCTGCTTCCACAGCCTCCTGTGGCAGCCAGTTCCAGAAGTTCAATCCCCACGGTATAAAAAAGTACTTTCTTTTATCTGTTAAAACCAATCCCCTACTAGTTTCAGCAAATGCCCTCTGGTTCCAGTATTGTAGGACGTGCTGAACAGCAGCTGAACTAGTGCCTACCCAGAGCCTTCTTTGTTTTGTAAATCTTGATGCTGTCCTGCTCCTCCAGCTTTCTCTTCTCCTAGCTCAAGTCACATCTTCTCCTAAGGCAGCTTCTTCATCCCTCTTCATCTTACCTGCTCTTCTGTGGACCTCCTCTAGTTCCACAAATACCACAATGGGCTGAATTTTGCTCATAATTCCTATGAAAGAGTGGGATCTATCAGCTTTGTTCCCACCTTGCCTGAGATCAGCCATATGAGAGCTTTTAAGTATGTGTGGGGGAAGGACACCTCTTGACAAAATGTCAGGCTGCCTCTCCCTGGCTGCAGCATCGCTGTACTCTTAATGAAATCTCATTGCACTGGTCACTGAGTTAGTTCAGGTAATCATGAAATGCATCCCCCGTTTTGTTTTTGAAGCCGAGAGCCACAAGGGCAGTCAGATCCCCACCTCACCTTGAACTCTGTATCCGATAGATTTATCCAGGGGCAAGACCAGAGCCTGAATGATCCTGATCCCAGACTAGTGTCCTAAATCACAGCTTCATCTGCCGATTGTACAAAACAGAAAAACGAGGAACTGTGCATTTCAGGAAAAGAGTGACGAGTTTTTGTTACTTGGCAACTGTCGCTCCCACATATTTTGGAAGAATTTCAGAACATCCTGCACCTCAGAGAAATCAACCAGCTTAGGTGAGGAGGAAGGGAACTGGCAGCAGATCCCCAAAACTTTGAGCTGGGAAGATCTCTTGGGGCTCCTGGAAGCAAAAAGTGCTTTATGTATGCATGCTCCTCACCTTGTCTCCTCAACGTGACTGTCTGCATCAGTTTCTGGGCTCTTCATGGTGAAATAATCCGTTGTTCTGCCATTTCTGTCTCACAGAGGCATTTCACAGTCATCTGAATGTGCTCTAATCCACCTGCCAGCTGCAATCAGCACACAGCACGGTTGCATTCCTGTCAGCCAAGATTTGAGCACCAGAAACAAAAACCTTCAAAAGAGGAATCAGCAAGAGATCTGCGTGTGAAAACTGGGGAGGGGACAGTGAAACCTGAGGGCTTTGTGAGTGTATATACAGGGATAGCAAACTCGGGCAATGAGGCCAGACTAAAATTTGACTTGCTTCCTGCAGTGGCAGTTGACTTCAGACAGGAATTCAGACGTGATTATTAAAACAATAATTTAGGGCTTCAGTTGCTGGGAGCTAATCTCCAAGGTTGAACTCAGCAGATGGCTGTGTAAGTGGACCCCGGCTAATGCATTTATGCAGTGGTTCAGCATTTCTGGTCCAGTTTTGTTACTGACAACTCTGCTATGTGAAATCCCATTTCTCTTTCCTAGGTTAGATAAAAAGAATCTAGTGGTTTCAAAGTACAGATCTCAACTCTCCAAGACAACCCTGCAGTACCCAATTAAGCAAAGCTAAGATAGCAAAACTAGCATGGCAAGAACTGGTTGAAATTGTCTGTTGCTTCAAGGAGTTCAGTAACACAAAATTGCTACAGTGGCAAAGATGTCTTACAAAAGCATAGGGTTCCTTGGTCTTTGTAAGGTTTGCCCGGTGCTGCAGTCCTTCGTTGTGTGACATTCCAATTGGCTTCATGCAAAATCAGCGAGACTTGGGTCGTTAATACCCAATAGTTTGTTTGGAATCCTGGTCTTTGTAATTTTGTCATTAAAAGGACACGAGCTAACCTCACTGCAACCCAAGCAGCTGGAACAGCCTGGCAAGTACTTCTCTCTCTGAAATGCAGCTATTAAAGTACCTCTTACAGATTTCCCAGGCAGTGGGGAGATGTTCTGGGGTATTTTAATCATGTACATACTATAAGAATAGTATAAGAAAAGATCATAGGAAATTAAAGTGAAGGGAGTAGGAATTCCTCTGGCTAAACCACTTCTGATCGAAGGGTGTCTCTCCTCTTCCACGGCTCCTGTGATGGAGATTTCATCCACTCCCTGCACAGTCTATTCTGAGCCCTTCCTAGTGTCTAACCAAGAAATCTCCCTTACTGCAATCTATTACTTCTTGTCTCCTGGCAGACACAGATAATAGTTTATTACCTTCTCTACCGCACCTTTACATATTTAAAGGGTATTATCATGCATCTCTTCCACCCCCTCCAGACTCAACCAAGTCATTTTTCTCTGTCCTTCCTCACAGGGCTCATTTGCTGTACCACTGTTTGTTCTTGCTGCTTCTCCTCTGGACTTTTTGTGTTCCACACCCGGTAGTTTTGCAGGTAAAAAAAAAGGACTGAAGGACGTAAAAAGGTTCCGCAGAAATGTTAGGTTCTCTGAGCAATCACTCTGTATACTGGAATGCATTATTGGGAACTGCTGTTTTCCAAACACAGCCACTGCCTCTACTCTATGGCAGGAGACCAGGGTCTTTGTTTCCCTGTCAGCGGAGCCATTTCCATGTTCTGACTCATCATCAGCTGTTTCTACACGGGTAAAAGCAGCAGCATTTTGCAGCACTATTCAAGCCCTCACAGGTGAAAACAACCATGAGGCAAAAGTTCCCCTACAAGTTGCATCAGTCATGTGGGGTTTTGCACCTTGTGGGTGTTGCCTCATGTGTGCAGCTCTGGGTATGTCTATAGCATGACTGTGCATGTGGCCCTGCTCTCTAGGACACAGGGACACAAGTGACAGGAGGCCACAGTCATCATTGCCAAACTTGCCTTTCCCAAGGAACCTGGTGCCTCGCAAATGCGTCCTTCTCCGAGTCAACCTCAGGACTATTTCTTGTGCTGCCTGTCAGATTTCTGCATTCCCCATCCCCGTTGTGAGCGCAGCAGTCACTTCCTTGCCCACTTTCGCTTACAAACAGGCCCAGGGAAGCTTCAGGCTGTGGTTGAACCCCTGCTCTTGGATCTAGTGGTACTGGTGGAAGAGGTTGCAGTCGCCAGCCCCACTGAGGTGCCTGAGCAAACAGCTCTGCCAGCAGACCACCAACACAGGGGCAGTGCTGACTTCTCACTGTCCCTGGTATCCCCATTCAGGGGACCTTTAATTGCTGCTTCTTCCACTTTGACTCAAAGAACAGCATTTATATTGCATTTCCTTGTATTGTGGATAGAAACTAAAATTTTTTTCAGCTAGTTCTCTCTTCCAGCTTTGTTGAATCCTAGATGAGCTGATCTTAAACTCCTGAGCCTCATTTTCCTCTTCTGTGAAACAGGACAAGTGCAGCACCCAGAGGCTTGTTAAAACATGTTGTATGTGCCAGCTGAATAGCACTACCACAGGAAAAGGCATTTTAAGTGAACACATCTTACAATAATTATGTTTCCATCGGTTGTGTATTAAGGAGGCAGACCTTACTTAGAAAGTGCTGTTAAATACTCAGAGAAAAGCAACTTTTGAATTCTCAAGGGTAAATATTCCAGACTCTCAAAAAAGTAATGATTTGTGATTCCAGGTGTGTGAAGGTTTTTAATGGTGGCAGTGCCTGGAATTTTTCAGCAGCATCCACTGCTTTCAATGTGGACTATGAGTATTGACTGAAGGATGACCGCAGGCTTTGCTCCGCTGCTCATAAGCATTTCTGAATTGTTTGCACAAGAATGATTCTAAAGAAATACCAACACAGTTGTTTTCTGTTCCAAGGAAGCTAGCTAAAAAAAAGCAATTTTTAGCCAATTCTTATTGTTGTCTTGTGCTGCCTTGTGTTCCCTCCCTGATGATTGCTAAGATGTGCAATTGGAAGAAGGAGCTTCCTCTGCTGAAACCACTTTGGAAGACTACAAGCTCTGGGCTGCAGCACCAGTGAACAGTCTGAAGAAAAGGATGGGGTACCCTGGCTGCAAAGCAAATTTACAATATTGCGTGCATACCCCAGGAATCAGCCAGAAAAAAAATTGAGGAGCCGCATGGAAGTGACCTCCTGAGGCAGAACATCTATCACTGACAGATTAGGCAGCTAGAAAGCAACCTGCTGTCATGGCTTTTATGATCAGGTCATGTCTTCGCTAATCTGTGGTCCACATTGCATCAATTATTAGTGGAGATATTTATTTATCTTTTTTTAGCAAAATAATTCCCCCCCCCCCCACAT
>VZTL01021036.1:0-43059 GCA_013400535.1 Scopus umbretta
CTGGTCCCCATCCTGTGGTCCAAATATATACATTTTTAATTTATCTTCTATCCTTTCTAGATGTCAAGAATAACATGCAGATGACAGTATAATAATTCAGCTAAGGTGTAAACTCTCAGAAAAATGCTGTATGGGTTTAGACACCATATATTTAGTATTATCCTGGCATTTATCATGGACTACTATTACTTTGCTGCAGGCACTCAGGACTGTGAAAAGTTAAAATACAGAAACTGTAATACATGTCCCTTCTTGGAAGATTTTTTTTTCCCCAGAGAAATGGTTTCAGATTTACATTTTGTAATTCCATACAATAAGGTTTATCTATAACTCAGACTGTAAGTGAAGTGCTATTTGTGCTATTTGGAGAATTGATACAAGCACGTATCCAGTACCTGAACCATCCCAAAATGGAATTTATTAGTTGAAACAAATTTCTTTTTAGCTATCTAGAATATTTATTTCGGGGGCTTGATTCAGTCACCCAGTGCCATTTGAGATGCTGTACAACATCCATCAGCACTGGGCAGGCAGATGCCATACAGGGTTTGCAGGAGACTTCTGTCCTCAAGCACAACAGGATGCCATGAAGATGGCATACCAGTACCCTGGTACCGTACCTCATACCCTCCCATATTTGGTACCCCTGTGTAGGAAAGTGAGTGGAGCCCAGGGCATTCTTGTCCATTAGTAATTCACAGACTTCTAAACATATACAGTCAGATGTGTCTGTCTGAACATACCCTGTTCCAAACAAACTGGCCAAACATTAAAAAAAAACAACAAACCATGTTAGTCAGTTAATAAAAAACACCCATCATTGCAGGTTTCTGCAATAGGTTCAGTGGCTCTTAGAACTTCTGTGATTCCCGAGTCAGAGCGCTTTTTAAAAATTTGCATTTTTTTTCCTTTGCTGTCTTCCAAGAAAAAGTGATCTAAATTAAATCTCTTCAGGTTACTTCAAAGTACTGATTTCTGCTGTACCTGAACAGCTCTAGGGGCATGGAAAAGCACAGTGGAAGGCTTCAATGATAAAATGACTATTCAATTAACAGTATTTAATTAGAATATCTCTGTGTCCAAGACCAATTATGAGGAAAAAATTACAAGATATTGCATGGTTGGGTAATGAGTGTAGTGCTGCATTAATTTCTATACTTCTGAATGGGACAGAGTTTGGTCAAGAGTGCAAGTTCTCAAGGTTGGCTGATATTTCTTCTTGTTCTGAGGGGAGAGTACTTACACTGATAAAATGGGCTGGGAGAGGAAATAAGTTATTTTTTTCCTATTTAATCACCAATGCCAATCAACAAAACTGATCACCCAAATTTTTACTGCTTCTGTGTCACTTAGATGATACAGTTAGATTTCTGCCATACAGGCTTCCTGTGTTCTCTGAAGCCTCACAAAGACTCTGGCTCTACCATGTTAATACTATGGCATTTCTCTGACTTGTGCTGGGAAGATTTTAATGGGAAGAACCAGTTATGTATCTGCATAAGACCCTCATCTTAATCTAGATTCAGTATATAAAAGCTTGTACTATAAGTGCTGGAACAAAAAGGCAATGGTTTATAAGGGTATTTCATCACTGTAAAGTAAGACATTACCAGGAAGTCATTGTTCTTACTCTTAGATGGTACTGGCAAATGTGAAATCAAAAGTCCAGCTGGAGCACTGGAGCAGTGCATAGAACCACATGGACGTTTAAACGTGCCCTGCTGGAATCAGAGCAAGAAGAAAAGTAGCAGTTTAATGCACTGATCCAGTACTTTCCACATTTGGTTTGGCCACTAATTTACTCTGATAGGCTGCTGCTTTGCCTTATAGCTGAGACATTCTTCTACCATCTGTACAAGCATGGAAGCCAGTCAGAATGGGCAAATATAATTGGGTCAAAAAATCTAAGCCCTAACACAGGATTTAGGCCCAAGTCAAAAGGAAGTTTGGCTGCAGTCTGCCACCGTGAGGCCACTGCATTTTCAAATTGTAGTACAACTACCATCAATTTTTTGTTGTATTGATTAGAGTTTTAACGTCAACAGTTGCATACGTACAGATGTACCAGATGAAGCACCATATTCCAAAAGCCAATCCAGTTGAACCTGGCACTCTTTAAATTCTTAGTACTGCTCAAAGATACATTGCATTGAACCATTAAGGAGAATCCATCCAATTCTACACTCTACAGCTTACGGAGAGCAAGGTTGTAAGGACCTGAGAAGGAGGACAGGAACTAGGTTGCTCAAAGTTCAGGCAGCTCTCTGCCAGCAGGTTTTGTATTTTGTGGGCTTTGAAGGCTGTTACAGCCTTTGTGCCTGTGCAGCTTCTACAAGGATCATCGTGTCAAGTGCACATCTCATGTTTTTAGCCCCCTGTGCATTTTATTCTCATACAGAGTGTGGGTCATCTGATACATGATTCAGATCTCTTCTATAATGAAAGCAGGAGCAGTATCTGATGTTGTTTGCAATACTCTGGTTGATCAACTGTTCCTAATTTCCCAAAATTTTTCCTTTTTCTAGCCCCTTTTTCCTTTGTTCTATAATTAGGCCCACATGTTCCTATTTTTAACTCTTCTAGTCCTCAGGCCCAAAACATGTTTCTGATTGTAGATGCTGCCCTTCTTTGAACTTTTGCCTCCCTGACTCAGCTGCCGAGTATCCCAGCACTGAACTACCCTAGTGCCATGTGTGGCTTTGCCACACTCGCTCTCCACGAGCTGAATTCACTGATTTTGGGCTTTGACCACTTCAGCGCCCCATCACAGCCAGCAGGAGAGAAAGACAATGTATGTGGGAGAGCAGATGGGACTGCACTGATGGAGGCCACTGTGCCCAACTCACCATCATTTTCATCTCATCAGTAGTTATTGCAGGGCTGATGTGAGCCAGGGCCTTCTCAGGAAGAACAGAGTTTCAGCTGTTTGAAGTCCTCTGGCTCTTTATGTAGCATGCAAGTGGTTTTGCTAGTATTTTGTTGTATGTAGCCATGAAAAGTGAATCTGAAAACAAACAGAGCTATTACAGGGTAACTTCACAAAAGGGAAGAAGCACCTGACAGGAACAAGGTGAAGATAACTGAAGAAAGGGAACAGGAGGAACTGCAGCAGAGGTGGGTGAATAAAGCAAAAGGGAGGTAAAAAGAGAAAATGAGAAACTGTACAGTAAGGGGAAGAGAGGGAAGTGCAAAGAGGGCTAGCAGCACTACAGTGAGCACAGAACAAGCAAGAGATACTGGGAAGAGAAAGAGAAAAGGAAAAGAGGATACCATGTAGGAAAACGAAAGAGAAAAAATCAAGGGGAAATGAACACAAAATAAGTGAAAGAAATCACTCTGCATATTTTCTTTGGAGTGGACAAAATGCCTGAAAGATTTTCAGGCTGCTCAGAAGGCTGTTCCAACAACACTGTTAGCAGCACCCTCATGGGCTCCAATAACCCTCCAGGAGGTGCAGTCCCAGCTGTGATCACAGGTTAGATGTGCCCTTGTGCTGGGACATCCGGCTCAATGGCAGTTGATTTAGGAACCAGCAAGTACAGGATTGCATGGGAAGTATCTAACTATATGATCAGAAGTAGGAAAACTGAAAACAAAAAGAAAGCAGAAAAGGAAGCCCACAAGACAGTTAACCCAGCCTCAGAAGCTGCGTGGCCCCGTGCTCAGCATTACTCATCGGTCTGTAGGAGGAGTGCTGAAGTTATATTTTTGTTTAAGAGGTTATTGGCTGGGGATACTGTCACTCCTGCGAGGAGGCTGTGCATCTGTGGAGCTCGGGCTTGGGCCAGACTGTCCCGTCCTGTCCTGTCCCATCCAGCTGCTGTGATCTTCCTTGTAAACAAGTAGATTGTTTGGTTTGGGTTTTTTTTTTCCCCTCTTGCTTGCTTCCAGATCCCCATTTCTTTTAGCATAACAGGAAGGATATCAGACACCTTCAAGATATGCATTTTTTCCAGCTAGCATGGTGTTTTTCCTACTTATTTTTCATAGAAGGAATAAGGAAGAAAACTTTCCAATTGCTTTTTCCTATTTCTTTCCATGAGTCACGATGTCATTGCCTGTCTATAGCTGTCCATTACAGCCTTATTACTTGTCTCCAGCAGAGTATAAATAGTCTCTGTTTACCTGGTTCCTACTTTTGTTCCTACTTAAAACATTTCCAGTAACCTGAGGGATGTCTGCATTTCATTGTGGGTATCATACCTGTGTTACAAAGATTACTAACAAAAGACCACATAAAAAGAGTCACTTTTGTCTCATCTTGTGGTGGTATTCTGTGAGCAATTTCCTCACTGTTACCTTCCTAAGACGAGACAGAATATTTGTCATGAAGACATGAGAGAGGCAGAAAGAACTCTGATACCTATTTCTTTGAGAGACTGTTTATTAAAGATTGCCTACAGCACATATCTTTAAATTTAGCAAGTTGGACATATGCTTGAAGATTCTTTTAGAAAACAAAAATATTAAATTAGGAAATAATTAAAATTGTAGAAATTCATGAAAAGACAAAGTAAGCGGTAGTGGGGTATTTCAGGCAGAGAGGAATCACAGGAATGTAGTACCAGAGGGCAATCATGAGGATCTCTGTGGGATCTGCATTTTCCTTGTACACGGTGTACACATTTGGGTTCTATAGATGGGAAGATAAAAAAATGTTTGCTTAAGGCAAGCTGCAAGGTATTTTTTGCAATTGTTTAACAGGATAAAACTGTGTTTAATACGGCATCATTTCCATTTTTGCATTTCTGATGTCAAGTTAAGATCTTATTGTACTGGTGCAACAAGCTGACTAGAAAGGACAATACCTTTGTATCATGTGTCTTTGCATCATGATGTAGTATTGCCATGTCATGAAATCTAAAACACAACTGAGAAGGCTAATTTGAATTAAAGAGGTAGCAAATTTTTATAAGAATTATAGAAAGTTTCAGATGCTACTCTGCCACCAGTGATGGATTCAGACCATTTCAAAGAGGATCTTAAGTAGGGAAAGAAGATTTTCAGAGACAAACAACTAACAATTGTATAGTTTCCAGTATATTTCAGTGATTGTTTTGTCCCTTCAAAAATTTTCCTCACTGGATTCTGGAAAGGTACTATAATTCTAAAAGAATGCACAAATTCTTTTGTTAAGGCACATTTTTCTCTGAGGGATGCATAGAGCAATTTTTGCATTTATACTCATTATGTCCTTGTGAGGTAGGAAAAATCCTACGTAAAAAAATGTCCTGTTTTCCTGTCTATAAATACAAGGTAAAAAAGTGAGAGTAATAATGCATCTGTGCAATGCCATGCAAAGAGAAAAAAAGAGATGGTGTGCAGTGGTTTGCTCAGACTACACAGGTATTATCCCAAAAAAAAAGTCATCACTGAAAAGTTTAAAACTTGTCTTTTGTTCTAATACTTAGGCGTAGTTCTTTTGTCATGTTTCCTGACACTAAGCTTACTCCAGCATGGTGAAGAAATGGGCCTGTGTATGAAGTGCTAAATGCAACCATGCACCAACCTATCAGTGATTGTGACATAAAGAACAAAGAGTATAAGACTTTAAGTGGAGAAAAACTAGCAGGATAGAAATGTCATTGAAAAGTCTTCCCTTTCTATTTAAAGGGGAGTTATAGAGAAGACAAAGTCCTAGCTGGGTGTAAGGAAAGACTGCTTTGCTATGAGAGTGGCCAAGCACTGGCACAGGTGTCCAGGGAGGCCATGGAGTCTCCATCCTCAGAGATTTCACAATTCAGCTGGACAAAGCCCTGTCTAAGTCTGCAGTTGGCCTTACTTTAACTGGAGTTTGGACTACAGAGCCTCCAGAAGTCCCTTCCAACCTAATTTTTTCTACTATTTTGTGATTCTGGAATATCTCACTAAAATCAGTTCCTGAAGAATTCAAAGTAGCAATAGGTACAGGTTAAACCACAAACAGACTACTGGGTCTGCTTTCGTTATGCTCCAGCAGTGCCATGTAATGAAGAGAGGGCAAGAAAGATTAATATTTCACTGCCAGCAGCTGACATTGTATAAAGAAGGGCAAAAGTGAACAGTTACTTTAGTTTGCCTAAATGAGTTGTTGGCATATGCAGTTGCCCACTTTAAAAAACAGAGGTATTTTGTGGGCACAGTTCCATCTTACTCCATGGCTGTGTGTAATAATCTCATGGTCATGCCATCACTGAAAAATCTTTAATGCTGGCAGTCTGATGCTGAAATACAGTACGGCTACGATGGAGGGACAGACTCCTTCCTCTCCCAGTTCAGGAGGGAGCCACTTTCCAGCGACAGTTGTGCTCTGCAGGGGCCCTCATGTTTCCATCTCAGCTCACTGGGACTACTGAGCATTTGCTTCACAGATGGCCTGCACATGCATGACAAATCTAATGTATTCTGGGCGAACTGTGCATATGCAGCAGCCATTTGTCCTGGACTTCTGGGTGTCAGGCAGCCTGGTTTCAGCTATTGCCCCAGCTGGCCTGCCTGCCATCTGGAAACCCCCTGACACACAGTCGGACTCTTTTCCCTACCCCCTTACTCCTTTCCTCTTTCAGTTAGCTGTGCGCCGAGGAAGCTTTGGAGGGGTGAGCTCTTCGATTCCAGCACATGAAGGGCCCGCAATCTTGGCACGCGTGGGAGCCAGGCAATGTCAGGGAAACAGCTCCACGCACCATTTCCTGCAAGGCACAGCTGTATAAAGACTGGGTGAAACTTGCTTCTGCACCACTGCTTAAAACAAGCAGAAGGCTGCTAAAGCAAGTGTTTGGGGTTTTTTTTATTTAATGTAAGTGCGATGTGGCTTGACCGTAAGTGAATGGCAGTTTCTTGAAGAGCAGGGAGGGAGCTCTAGTCACGTAGTCTTGTGAGCATTTTCTGATCTTTTTGCACTAAGCAAAGGCCAAGCTTGGATCTCTGCAGTTCTTGACCCTCAGGCTAACAGCGATCATACCATTTAATGTAAAATATTGATGACTGAAGAAAGGTTCATTATCAAACCAAGGTCTATGCTGTCTTCTGTCAGCATGTACCCTGGCAAAGATCCCAGAGTCAATGTGAATTTCGTGCAATTACATCCAAAAGCAGCTAAATCCAAACATGTGGTGCCTTCTCAGCTTTTCTGTTGAGAGGAAGAGACAGAGAGGGGTTAAATTTCAAGTCCCAAAATTGTAGGATAAACAAAGCAGGAATCCTCTGATTGACTGTTCCTTTTCTGGGGTCTTCTGGCAGCAGGCATAATTTACAGTGTCCTCTGAATTCATCAATGGAAAATTGTCATGTCTGCCATCTACACTTGTGCATCTGTTATTCTGTTTCTTTCGAGATCACTAACCACCATTAGGAATCTGGAATAAATGTGTACCTAGGAGAAGTAGTAAGAAAAATTACTTACCAAGTCCTGACTGTTACTTGGAAACTTTTGCACATGTAACTAGAGAGAATATTACAAAATGGTCGTGGGTTGTTTTACAGATTTCAAAAGTGAAGAAAGCACTTGAGTCACCACCAAGAAAAGAAAAACAACCCAAGAGAAAAAGACCACCTACAACTGATGAGGGGCCAGACACCTGCCTTTAATTGAGTGCCTAAAGAAAACAGTATATGGCCACCCTTTAATTTGTAATGAGTTTTGACTTGCTTTGACACAAGCTATGTGAACTGCCATGTGTGCTGTTAGTTGATGGTAAGAAGGAAATTCTTATGCTGGAGCATGTTGTGTATCTGTGCAGACCCGAAGCATAGTCCAAAATGTGAAAATGTGAATAAAATCATGCCTGGCTGAACACAAAATGTGAAAACGTGTAGTACAGGATACACTGGACAGGTATATGAATCCTATTGATTGAAGGTCAAAAGTCTAAGTGCCTTTGTCAAAAAACTACTCATTCTGTGTCTTCATCCTCCTTCCTGAAGCTAATGAGAGAGAAGATAGTGACTTTTTGATGTAATATGGAAAAATATATTACTTGCTTACCTGCTTGGAACTGAAGGAAACACAGATGCAAGAACAGAAAAGATCAGCCTTAGTCCTAATGTTTTTTTAACTCAGGCTGCCTCCCTTCATCGTTCCCTACATCACTGCATTTCTGACACTTTCTTCTGAAGAGTTTATCCTAAAAATATTGTGGTCAAGATCCTAGCACACTTTGCATTCCCACCTTTTTATCACTGCTAGAAATATTACCGCCCTTCTATGCTACTGAATAAGAAAAAAGCTGTTGTCTGTGACTGCTTTCTCCATCACCTCACACATCTAGCTCTTCTCCACTTTCCTCTCAAGCTGTTTCCAAGACCTTGTTCCACTGCCCAAACTGCTTTTCTCTCTTCCGTCCTCTCTCCCCATCACAGCCTTTTCTTCTTGAATGCATGAGTGCACACGCACCTTCTGCCAAAATCATCTTCATAGCTGCTCATTCTGCCTGTCGAACCTGCCTCCTCAGGCCCTTCGTTGCCTTCCCCTTCACTACCTAATGTGGTCAAGCTCTTACTGAAAGCCAGTAAGGCCTCTCAGCTCTGCGTTCCTGCCCTGCTCCCACAGATTTCCCCTGGCCAGCCATGTGAACTGCCCTTTAGCTATCCCTCACACCTGCTCACCTCTTGCTGTTGATGTTGTGCTCCTACACAAGGAACAAAGTTTTTATACTACTGTACAAAAGCCATGGCCTTGTCCTCCTCTAAAGGTACTGTCCTGGTTTCAGCTGGGATAAAGTTAATTTTCTTCCTAGTAGCTGCTATAGTGCTGTGTTTTGGATTTAGCATGAGAACAATGCTGATAACACACTGATGTTTTTAGTTGCTGCTAAGCAGTGCTGACACCAGTCAAGGACTTCTCAGCTTCCCCTGCTCTGTCAGGGGCACAAGAAGCCGGGAGGGGGCACAGCCAGGACAGCTGACCCAACCTGGCCACAGGGCTATTCCATACCATACGGCATCACGCTCAGTATAGAAACTGGGGGGAGTTGGCCGGGGGGCAGCGATCGCTGCTCAGGGCCTGGCTGGGCATGGGTCAGCGGGTGGTGAGCAATGGCATTGTGCATCACTTGCTTTGTATATTATTATTGTTGTTGTTGTTGTCATTGTTGTTATTATTATAATTATTATTTTTTATTATGTTGTTATTATTATTATTTCTTCCTCTGCTGTCCTATAAAACTGCCTTTATCTCAACCCACGGGTTTTACTTTTCTTTTCTGATTCTCTCCCCCATCCCACTGGGGAGGGGGTGCATGAGCGAACAGCTGTGTGGTATTTAGCTGCCTGCTGGGTTAAACAACAGTCCTTTTTGGCACCCAACTTGGGGCATGAGCAATTTGAGATAACGATAGTAATTGGCAGAGGTAGCAGGCAAAACATGGACTGAACAACATTAGAGAACAGAATGATCATGGGGAATNGAGGAAGGCGCGGCAGAGACATGTGATGAACTGACCGCAACCCCTATTCCCCATCCCCCTGCACCTCTCGGGGGGAGGAGGCAGAGAAAATCGTGAGTGAAGTTGAACATGGGAAGGGAGGGGCGGGGGGAAGATGTTTTAAGATTTGGTTTTATTTCTCATTACCCTATTCTGATTTGATTGGCAATAAATTAAACTGATTTTCCCCAAGTTGAGTCTATTTTGCCCGTGATGGTAATTGCTGAGTGATCTCCCTGTCCTTATCTTGACCCATGAGCTTTTCGTTATATTTTCTCTCCCCTGTCCAGTTGAGGAGGGGAGTCATAGAGCAGCTTTGGTGGGCACTTGGCATCCAGCCAGGGTCAACCCTCCACAGGGACTAAATATCAGCTTGATTAATACTGCCAGTATCTGGTCTATTAATAAAATAATTTGCTACAGTTTGAAGAGTACATTACTTTTTAAGCCAGCACTATCACATAATTCAGACAGTGAACCTACTAATTCATGTTAACACCATTACTTCACTCATGGGCCTTTTCCAGTCCCCCTTTCTGCTGTTGATATACATTTGGCATCTTGATCTTGAAAATATTTTTCTTTTACTTTGCTATTGTAGTTATTGTTGTGCAGTATCTGCTACAGGTAGCTTGAGATAAAAAAAGAGATGCAATTCCTGAGACAGAAAACCATGACTCTAGAGTGAGCATAGCTCAGAGAGGAAACTTACCATCAGTTAATTTACTTTAGGCCAGGTATGGATTTATTTCCTTTGCAGTTTATTTTGTAAATCCCAAATCCCTGAAAGACTACAAGCTTTGATTTGATACAAGGATTTTTAAACCCGGAAAATGAGGTTACTTTATCATAATTTATGCTTACAGCCTTGTGTTAAATTGCTTTGGACTTACTTCAGAGTAACAGAGTAATTACTTCAGAGTAAAAACTTCAGAGTAATTACTTCAGCTGACAAACAATGTCAGCTGTTCATTGTACGCTTTGCCCTACATAAGAAGGGTCTTGGCTAAATGCTGCCATGACATTTCTGGCCTAAAACCGCTCTTCCTTTAAATCAGAATCCATCAGATCGTAGCAGTGTGGGATCAGGATGAGGAACAAAAGCAGCCCGAGTTATGTGTAATTTTAGATCTATAACAGTCACCAGATGACTCACTAGCTGTTGACGCTGCTGAGTTAACAAATAAAGCCTTCAACCTTCCAATTACATCTGTTTGGGAAGATCCCTAGGACTGTACAAAGTTGCACTGGAGCTGGAGATGTTATTCTTGGTGTATATTTAGGTGTAAATTAAAGTGTAGTTCACTTAAGGCTAAGGTTTGAGTGTATTCCCATATGAAGCGAGAAATATGAGCTTAGGTTTTTAGAGTGCTTTATATTTGCAAGCTGCTCTCATAAAGGTAATTAGTTTGCAAGAGATTTCCAATGTGCTTGATATGAGAGACACAAACAGGTCTTTCATCATGCTCATTATACAAGAATAATCTTTATATCAAGTACCAACTGATAACGTTAATAGCTATGATAAAACAGTGTAATGAGAAGTGCCTTCCAACAAACTACAGTAAAACATGCAAAGCAATTGACTTAAAAGGGCTGTTCCAAATCCTTTCATTCTACTTTTACAAAGCAACATCATTGCAAGTTGGATTTTGTAGTAAGTGTACAGTGCAGGAGGCCTTGAGAAGGAGGAAAATTGGGCTTTGCATTCTGCTAGATGAGGACTGCTTAATCTTTCAGAACTTCCCAGCCATGGGCAGAGATATCATTTTACAATGACTATTGTATGAGAACAAATGCAAAGGCTTTTAGATAGACCTCTGTGTAGCAGTGATGCCAGACACTATTTTCTTCTCATCTTACAGCATTAAAAGATGATGTAAAACAGGATGTAAATGATCTTGAGTTTTATGAACACACTAGATGGTAATTTTATTTAAAGAGAAAGCATCATTTTAAAAACAAAGGGTAGATTCTTAAGAGTTACGTGCAAGATTGGTCTAATTGAAAGATAGGAAAAATATTTTTAGGTTATCTTTAGTTTCATTCTTTTGTAGACTCTTTTTTAATAAAACATCTGTTTCTTCTGCTGCTGTTTTAGCACTTGGAGAATAGTCTCCAACCATTTCTTCTACAAGTAAAACTGAATAGAAAAGAGTTTGTAGATTCCAGAGCAAGAGTAGAATTATAAAGAAGAGAGCTTGCAGGACAGGTTTACAATTACAAAGTTTTCCCATCTTCTTTTCCATGAGACAGTCATGAAAAAGGAAAATACTTTAAAAATGCATTACACACACAGAAAAAAATAGCAAAAGGGGTTCGGGGCAGAAGGGTTTCAATGATTAAAATTTCAGTGAACTCAACTGAGACACTGCTGCTGACTCCAGCAGAATTATTGTTATAATTTGTTTTAGATTAATTTCACATTTCATTATTAATTATTTTATTTTTTTAACTATAAGATATATTTTAAATCAAAATAAACACACTAAATCCCATAAAATTGCTATGCTTTTTTTTTTTTTTTTTTAATTGCCACTATAGGCTTTGGGTATATCTCAGTGTCAAGAGAGGTTATCATTGTTTATTCTGAATGTTCTGAAAACAGAAAAGATAGGTAAAAAGAAAATGAATGTACTTTTCTCCAGCTTCCATGCTGATGAGTTTTGTTGTACCAGATTCTTTTGTTAATATTGTTCCCCTCTGCATTATTTTCTATTCCCTGTGGCACAAATACTGTATGGTCCAGATGATATCCCAAAGAGAAGAACACTTTCCCACCTTCCAACTACTGGAAAAGAGGTACCAATACATAGAAGGAGGAATGTACAATAATGAAAGACCCTCGGACTCAAGACTTCTCAGCAGAAGAATCATAGGAATAACTGAGACAACAAGGAGTCCTGAGATACCCTCTTCCTCTGTCCCAGGTTTCTCCAGCAAGGCCATTTCAGCTATTATACGTCCAACCCCTGGATTAGTTTCCTAGAATACTCTGACCACATACATGTAACTGCCCAGGCTCTGAGGGCGCTGTTAGCCCTGCCTGTCCCTGTCCAGTCCCCTGAGGTTCTCCTTACCCTGCCTGCAGCCCAGGACCCCATCTCAGCCCTGGGGCCATCAGCCCCTGCCCCAGCAATGCCAGAGAAGGGGCAGCCTCTAGCTCCCCGCTGCCCTGCCCTGCTCGGCCATGGGCCAAGCCGAGCAGGGCCACGCACAGGCCCACGTTCCAGCCCATCCCCATCCCCAGGGCCCTGCCCATCAGTCTCTGGACCTGATCCTGGCCCTGACCTCTGCATTGACTTCCCAGCTTGACCCCAGATCTTCCTCATCGCCATGACATTGCCGTGTGGTCTGGACTCCTGGTCGGATCTGGTCATCACCTCCAGGTCCATCCTGCTCCTTCGCTCAGGAGGGGCAGGCCCTGCTGGCCCCAGGGTCACTCCCAGCCACCCTCCCTCGGGGAGCAGCCCTGCTCTTACTGCTCCCTGGCAGTCATTTCCCCATCATAAGGAACCTAAATATCTTCTTGCCTCATGTTGAATTTCCACCTTCTTGAGCTGAGGCACCTACGCAGTGACCCACCATCGGCACGGCAGGAGCCATGGCACAGCAGGCAGCATGGGGCTGCCAGCAGAGCCGGGCAAGCATGGGGCTGCGTGTATGCCCATGTCAGTGGCTGGCCAAAGACCTTTAATGCCCACGCACGGCAGAGCAGGTTGAGAACCCACCCAAATTAAGTCACATAAACCTCAAGACATAAATCCTTCAGGATTTATCCAGGCAATCCTTCAAGGAATTTCCTACTGGAACATTTAACAATGTTATATGTGTTTCATGAAAGGTCCAGGGAGCCACTGTGAGAGGGATCTATGCCTTTAAATGCCTAATAACTCATGTGAAGTACCTGGGTTTTCTTGGAAAGCACCTGCAAAGTGCCATAAAATCACCAAATATAAAAAATACATATATTCTCATACAGAACAGTAGTCATTTGCAGTTGCCAGGGAATTAATCACACTGTCCCACAGGATTTTTTTCCTCAGCAGATGACAGTGCTGTTCCTGACCAAGAAGCTGAGTATTGTCTCAAGAAAAGCTAGGAAGGAAATGGGACCTTTCTCAGAAAATTTTGATGCCGTCACCTTGCAGCTGGGACCCAGATTATTGTTCTGTGGAGAAGGGAGCTGTGATGGATGACTAGAGCTGCCGGACTGGCTTACCTCTGCACTGTGATGTCTGCTGGACACCTTAAGCTGAATTTTGAATGAAACCAGCTGTAAAAAGTGATACTTGCAGGACAAAAAAGAAAATCAAGACAACTAAAGCATGCTTCCAGACATTTCCCCGCTTTAGACTTCAACTGAGCTGCCTACCTTACCAGCTACCATTCTCCCAGATTTCTGCTTTAAATACATGCCATAGTCAGTGTTAAAGATGTTATTGTTAACTACATGTGGAAAGCCTAAAGCTTCAACTTTAAGAAACAGATGAAGTTTGTACCTGACTGAAACAAAATATCTATTCTAAGCAGCACTGAATGAAAATCAGGGAAAAGGATAACATCAATGCTGAACCTACTCCTAGCCAACAGAATATCACTGTTTTCACAATTATATGGCACCACTTAGGCTTGTCTGCTATAGCCAATTTGTAGATAGTAATATTTTTTCTCCTCTTATAACTGTGCTGCACCGTGTTACATGAAGCATGTATAAAATAACTCAGAGATGCAACAGCAAGGTGACATAATACCCTGCAAAAATATGAGTAATGGAGCTTTAAAATAGCACACTATGTAGGGTCTCCCCTACCTTTAAAAAATTTCTTAGATGTTATCTTCAGAGCCATACTCCTAAGACTCTGTCTGTGCTGAAGGCAAGTGAACCATGTGTGAAGAGTAAGACCAGGCAGACATTAGGATTTAATTTTTTATAGTGGTCAGAAATGTCATTCAGTAGTGGCAAGAGCAGCAAGATGGTAATTCTACTAGTTTTCCCAACCCATGGTGCTTGTGAAATCCCAAACCCTACACCAAGCAAGATTCCTCTTTGCCAGTGTTCCCAAGCCATTCATGGAAAGCAGCACAATCAAAAGGAAAAATATTTTTCTGCAATATAAAAGCTGACAGTGGTTCACTGAAAAGTAAGACAACTGATAACTTTATCTCTTCTTGGACTCAGGCAGTACCTAATAAGGCAGATTGGGAACTTGAGAAATTAATTTTAATGAAAGCTATATTTTAAACTGTTATCACTGTTTCCAATGCAGTTTCATATAGCATTTTAACAGAAGATAGATTCTGCTCATCATTTAGTCTGTTTTATGACTAGTTTAAAATAGATTTTTGGTCCCTGTTTAATTTTCTTACTGAGAGGTTTTTTGAATCCCTGCAGCTGAAAACACTCTTTCAGAGATTAGATTACCATCAAGTGACCCTTCTTTGTCAGGACCACCTGCCTGATAAAATGGTTTCTTGCTACAAGCACTGGTAGCAAAGCAGAAGTTATAAAGCAAGGGAGTTACTGGGCTTCGTTGCCTAACTCTCTGCAGTTTCTGTAAAGCTTATAAATCATCCAGGCTTTCAGTGTAACTAATTTTGATTGCTCTCACTGTCCTCCAGAAGGCACTAATCCAAGATCTAATCAAACAGCAGGGGTTCTCAAGCTTAAAACACAAAGCAACTCCTTCTGAGAGCTAGATTAGCTGCACCTAGAAAATACCTTTTATTGCCACAAAGGTACACAAGTTAATGCTTGTTCACTTACTCCGCTTCTTTCAATGAAATCAGACAAGAGAGTGAACGATGAAGGGTTTATTAACCAACAATCATTATTAACTTTTCAAATTTTTCCTCATTGAAAAACAAATACTCTTTCAGCTTTTTAGAACGAGAGTTCATGTTTTTCTGACTTACCAGCTTCATAAATATCCTTCATACTTCTGCCGCAGAGGTAGTAACTTCAAAGCCAAAAGTGGATGCTACCAACCCAAGACTTCTGCAAATTATTCTGCACCTTCTTGAAATAATCAAATCACAATTAGAAGTCATGCTCAATTAGACCTACTTGCACTCCACTAGAGTCACTTATTTACACTTTATTAATAGGCGATAAAACTTGGAATGTATACAGAGCATGAAGATTTTGCTAAAACTTACATAAAACATGCAAGCTTTCCAGAAAACCGTATTCTAATGCATCCAGTTCTTCCAAGTCTTGAGCTAGACAAAGTCATGTTTAATCAGCATTGCACTAGTAGCTCCAGTGTTGCAAAGACTTGGGGAGGTTTTTTAATGTTTCATATTGCAAGTTTTGCAATTTTTCTTTTTTAAACTTGTATGTCCTAAACCCAAGTATGTCCTGGCACTTCAACAGTGAAAAAATGAAAGTTTCCAAACCTTTCTAATTATAGAGGGAAGCTGAAAAACACAGGAAGAGTGTCTTAATACATTAGAAATAAAAACAAGAAATTAGAACATGATCATGAATCGTTTTTTATAAAGTATAATGATTTCAAAGAAGAGAATAAGTTGATTTATATATTGAAAAATCTGGTGAGACATCAACATGGTTTACCTATTTGCATTTCAGAGTAATTCTTTGCAGCCTGTGGAGTTGAAAAACTGGTCCCTATCTCATTAATTCTATCAGGAGTGGCATCAGTGTAAGTTTAGTCACAATCACACCTCCTGGAATGGGAGTGCTGCATTTCAGTACTGATTCAGTTGCCAAAATGCAGGTGTTAAGGGACATTTGAGATGCCCTAGGGATGCCACCTGGCCTCTAACTGCTGATCCAGAAGGACAAAAGTTTCCCATAGGACCTTTGCTAGTGCTGCCAACCCTGTATGGATGTCACAGCTACTCCAAGGTATTTCTGGTGACACAGAGTGCTTGTGCTTAGGCAAGTGAATCCTGCTGGTTTGGACTGCCCCTGCAGAGCACCAAGCCTTCTGAGTAATCAGCAAGTAAGAGTGCTTTTAACTTTTCTCCTTTTTGAGCCTTGAGGTTTTCTTCATGCAGATCACCTGCCTGTTCAAGTAAAAAGGTCTCAGTGACCTTGAATAGTGAAAAGAATTAATAGAAGACCTGCAAATGAAAAAACATGTGAGCCAACAAAAGATTTTTGAAGAGTAATATATGCTGCATACATACTTATTTACAAAGGTCTGTGTGAGGAAAAAACATGCAAATGTTTTATTGGTGAGGAAGGAAGGCTGTTTAAGAGACTGGACTCCCCACCCTTAAATAAAAATCAGAAAAACACAGCTGATTTCTCTTAGAAGAAAAAAAACAGCTCAATTTTATTGACATTTCTAAAAGCTTTTTGTGAACTTCTCTAGGAAAGCACAGAAACACAAGCCTTGCACTGTGACTGCACACACTCAGGAATTAAGGCAGGGACTCCTAAAGGTTTTTGGGGTTGGTTTTTTTTTAATTTATTTTGAGTGTCATTAATTGGTGTGTGAATTAAAAAGCAATATGCATATAGCTTCCAGATGTTTTATTCTCCAGGTTTACATGGTTCTTCTGGGGACCAGCTACTTCTGTGGGAAAAGAAAGCTTGGAAGGAGGAGTTCTGCATCACCTTGTTTCACTGAGCCAGTAAACCTCAGTGGGACAGTGGCTAAAGTTGGCCACCCTCCACTGCAAGGAAGTCTACAATGACATTATAGACTTCTTACTTCACTAGTGCAGGGTGTAACTGTGAAGAAATCCACAGGGGAAAAAGAAGGAAAAGGCAAGGAATAACAAGACAAGAACATTTGGAGCTGGAAGGGGTGGTGAGAGGAAAGGCTTCCAAAAGATAGAGAGGTAAAGCCAGAGAAATTACTCAGTCCTTAGGCTGCTCTGGAAGGCATAAAGCAGAGCAAAGCCTCCCTCTCAGTCGTTAGATGCCTGGTGCCACACAACTGCATCGAGAAAATGTGCTAATGAATTGAACGTAGTGAAAGGAGGCAAGGTTAATGCATAGTAAAATGCACCTGTTGACAAGTACTTCAGTTCTGACTATGAAAGTGCTTTATAGGGTAATAACTGTTCAGTAGCAAACTTAAAATAAAAATAATGGAAGTTTAATAATAGTAATCATGTCATTGTTATTAAAGGTTTTAGCATGTTTTAAATCGAAAGCTTAAACTCCCCAGCAGAGAACAAATTATTTGGCCAATTCTGCAAATACGTGTTTAACACTTTCTGGCTACTTTACATTAGCAAGTAATTTGACACTGTAAGGGCAGATGGTGCTCAGTCCCCTACATGTACGTCCTATGCAACACAGTGGATTTTACCTTGAACTGAATTTAGTCTGGGTTGCTGGACAGACCACCCCCATCATGTCTGAATCTGCCAAAAGCACATGTTGTTGTTCTGGGTTGTTGTCTCCACTGGGAGCTTGGAATGTGTTTGGTGTGCAACTGGAACGGACCATCTGCCTTAGGTGCCTTTGAAATGAAACGTGTTCACAGGTACTGAAACCACTCCGAGAACAGAAATGAAGTGCAACAAGTGGGGACAAGCAGTGGGGTTTACTTTGAAGCCATACTGCTGCTCCGAACCAAGACAGAGCTGTAGAAAGCCCTTTGCTCCTTTTTCTTTGCTAATTATCTTGAAGTCTGAGGGTGATCCAGTTTAGATTACAAATGATCTGGGGAAAGAGCCATGCAAATTGATGAAATTTAGAACAGTTTAATAGCATACGGTACTCATGATAATGCTTGTGTCTTGTCTTGTGAGATGGGCAGGACCACAGGGAGTTCTGGTCTTCCACTGGTTACAGGTACAAGCAAGCCATGCCACCTGCTGTGGAAATAAAGGTGTGATGGTAACTCAACAGTGGGGAAAGCTGTGAGGTGACAGACACTTCGTTAGAGGGGCTGGGTGAGAAGCTGGGATGTGGCAAAGCCATTCTTGCTGGTCTGATTCTGGTTCTCATGTATTTATCCTTACTTGTCCCTTCCTCTTTCCACTGGGAGAGAGAACACTAGATACAAAAAGATATGAGCAGGGCAGGAGAGAAAACTTTTGTGCTCTGCTGACAACCACTGCTGTTCACAATAAAATTTTTGATTGCAAATGTAAAATTTTCATTATAAAATCAAATTTAAGCTTTGAAAAAGAAAGAAAAACAAGATGCTGGCAGCCATAAAGACAACTTCAACAGCTGAAATCTGTTGAAAGCAAGAAAAAAATTAGTTCTCAGCTGAACGTCTTTGTTTTTTTCAAATAAGCTTTTGTTATCCTTTTAAAAGGAAAGCATATGTTCACAGGGTCTGGGTATGTTCTGTGAAAACTCCCAAATTTCTGGAGACGGAGGTGTGGGAAACCAAAACCAAAATGATGCGCTGGTAAATCTTGAAAAATTTCTCAGTGACTTATGTAAATGTTATCTTACACAGTTTTGTGACTACATTAGATGCTTTTGCTACATTTTTTCCCAAAAAAAGCTTAAGGAAGTAATTTCCAAGTCAGATTAAATATCAGGACTTATTCTTTGGTCTTGAACAGCCTCCTGCAAGGGTAACAAATTCGTTTGCAACCCACTGCAGTGACTGGAAATTTGGAGGGTAAATTTGAGCAAGATATATGCTTATGTCTGTTTCCATTTAAATTTAAAGATGTATTTCTGTGCTTGTTTTTACCCAGTACTGCAATGCTAAGTGGTTCTCCTGTCTACAGATGTCAGGACTTACTTGATATATTGGGACATTTGTGATGTTCACCTTTAAAGAGTTGGATTCCAGCGTTCTGTCAGTACCTCCAGCACTGTCACAGCTTCACAGGTACTGCCACTGCAGCAAATGTCAGGAAACCATGTGCTTGTCAGGTACCATACAGAGATTCCCAGAAGAGGCTAAGCACTCTCAACTTTATTGCCTTCCTGGAGTTTCAGGTCACTGAGGACCATGGAAAACTGAACCCTTTAGCGGATTTAATAATGATTTTATTTTTTTTAATTATAGAACCCAGAGAAGTAGCAACACATGTGCTGGCTCCAATATTTTTATTTCAGTCCAGCCCAGCTTCTGAGGATGTTAAGTGCATGGCCTCTTTTGGACTCTGGAATTAAAAAGAGTATACGAATAAAGCTTCCTTTTATTTAAGAAGCATTCTTTTGAAACTGTCTCAAATATCACACTTGGCTGCCAGCACATTTTGGGAAAGACAGGTGAGAAGTGAAGCACATTCCTTCCATTATGCTTTTTGCCAGTGTCCAGCTTTATCATCTGGGCAATTACATGTCTTTGAAAAAAAGCTCAAATGCCATTACGGTTTTGGCTTAAATCAAAACAGAAAAAAAAGAAAAAAAGTAGTTTAAGCTTACTACATTAACATTTTATCTCTGTTTCACTTTGGTAGGACTAGAGTAGTATTTAAGGAAAGCAGCAGATATTTTATCACTACATAATTAGCCCATGGGATGAGTCTAACACACCACAATTCTGGTACAAGAGGGTGAGAGATGGGAGCAACTCGTGAGGTTGGTTGAAGGTTGTTTCAAGTGTAAATAATTCCTTTAAATTTGTGAGTTACGTTCAGCTGGGTTTTTCACGTCAAAGAACCTGTTTCTTCTTATTAAAAGTTTCAGATGGATACATGTGAAAAACCTCTGCACTGGAACATGCTCTGGAACAATCTGGGCATATAGTACTCTTCCATAATTGTTTACATCAGTATCCTATATTGAGTGCTCAGGTACTGTAGTAATGGATGGTTTAGTAATAGATGATTTCTGAAACAGCAGTAAACAACTGTGCGCAAGGGATACTGCCTGCCATTGTAACTGCTGCATACACCTGGTCTGATTTTCTTTTCATACATTTAACTGATATTTTTCTTCAACAGTTATACATAGTTTTTAGTAACTACCTAAATGAACACAGTCTTTATATGAAGCGTCTTGTGCACAAAATGCATTAAAGAGTCAAGCCTGCCTTTGTAGGAGTCTTACAGTCGTACGATATTTTATCACAGTGATGAAGATGGAGAAGGCCTTTAACAGCAGTGGAATCACTCCTACTATTCTCCTTCACATGTTTTGGGGTGGGTTTTTTTTTTACAGTTTGCTAGCTTTCACTATCACATGTAAGTATTTTCATAGCCCTGGTGCATGCTTCAGTTACCCTGTTTGTGGTGCTTACACTGTTTATGGTGCTCAGTGTCCCAGCAGGGATTAATAGGCTCTTCAGGAGGGTGTTCGTGTAAGGGGAGCAGACACAGGATTGTTATATGCTGGTTGAACAATGCTTAGATTGAGTGCCAGCTGTTCCTCAGGCTTTGCCAAGAGCTTATACCCATCTTAAACCCCACTTAAGCCCTACTTTGATTCGTTTGCCTACATCTCCAACTAGAGAAAATTGACAGCGATGTCTCTCTGCAATAGTTGTGGAGCTGGTCACTTGATCTGAAGAATGCTAATACATGTATAAGAAATGGACTTTTTAAGAATTTGGGGAAGAAATGTATTAACCTCTGGAACACTGAAGTTAAGAAATGTTGTTATTACAGTTTTTTTTTTTTCAAATCAGCCTTGTTGAACAAAATGCAGCTAGTCTCCTTCCCTCTTACTTTTGCTAGTCCCGCCTCCACTGACATTTGCTGTTCTCCTGCTTGTATTACAAACCCGTTCCAGAGATAGTAAGTTCCTGACTGCATTCTCTTGAATTACCACCTCGTAACACCAGAAGACTCATCTTTTCCAGGGAAAGCTTCTTCTCAAATAAAAAAAATGAGTCTGTGGTGTGGAGTATCCGTTGCTTTTATAGACCTTTCCTTGAGAGTTGTTCCTGCTTTGCTTGCAAAACCAAGACCTTGAACTGGAAAAACTCCTGTGCTCTACTTAACAACAAAGTCAACATGGCACAAGAAGGATTGATGATTACAGTTTTCATAGTAAAGTCAAGTTACTGAGTGGCAGTATCCTATATTTTTCATTTTGAAGACAAATATTAACACTTTTTAAAGCTGTAGCTATGCTAAGCACATGCTGTCTTCTCACAAGCTCTCCTCTCCCATCCACACCAGAGGAACTAGCTGTAGATTAAACCAAGGGGGTGAGAGGCTTATGGGAGGTTGGGGCTATTAAGTTGTTATCGCTTGACTGGGTTTTCATTTTAATTTACACTTAATCAGAAAAGCAATTAGACACATACTCAGGACCTGCCTTTTCTTGAATCGGGACTTCAGAAACATAATGTTCTATTAGTCTGTAATCAGCTGTGTCTTCTTTAACTAAACTTTACCAAAGTTCTGTGAGTCATTTTGGAGGATCAGACACTGGGTCTGTAGGATTTCTCCTGATTGCTGACAGATATTCTTGGTATAGTGTAATAATATCTCCAGGAATTTTCAAACCTCTACCTCCTTATGTCTGTCAACAAGTAGCCTGTGCACAAAAGCCCTTTGGCACATGCAAACTTGTAACGAAATAGGGAGTTTGAATGCCTGACTTTCAGTCACACCTGCCTATGCAGCTGTGTTCATTCTGTCCATAGACAATGCAGGGAAAACCTGGAAAAAATTGCCATAAAAGGGGAAGAAGTTTCCCTGACAGGTTCAATTTAAGGTGAGAATGAATGTGAACAAACGGCAGGCCTACATTAGTTATGCCAAGCTGGATACAAAGAGAGAATGTTATTTAACCAAAGTACAGCACAGCAACATAGCTGGCTAGTAGAGAGATAACAGAGGAGCAGGGGAAGTTCGAGTTTTCCTGAATTTTACCAGTACATAGGAGAAGACCTTACCCCTTGTGCAAGTAACTGAAAGGGGAATAGTCTCTTGTGCACACCCAGAGTCTCAGCTTGACACAGGCAGCCTTGAAAGAGAATCCTCTTGAAGAGACTTTGCTGAGAGGAGTTTATATTAGCTCCCACTTGAATTGAAAGCTATTCCACCTGCTATCTGGCAGAAAGGCAGTGTGCATAATTAAAAGCAGACATTTCAAAGACTATAAGTACCCAACAGGGTTTTGAATACCAAGAGTAGTGAAGGGTTCTACCTCATCTACACACTGTTTCCACCCTTTAAGGACTCTGGAGAAATTAGCTAGTGATACTTGGTTATTCTTAATCCTCTTTACAATAGAAAGAGCATCTCAAATATTTTTTTGGTGCCAAGAATCTTTTGTTTCAAGCAATTCACTAAGCAGGCTCAGACACTATGAGCCCTCCCTAGTTAAAGCTTCTATGGTTTAATTTATTCCAGAGACTGAATCAGCAATGGTGGGAAGGTGAAAATTCTGTGTTTGAGTATTCAGTTTAGTAGGAGTGACAAACTGTTTTTCTTTCCAGATTCAGAAGAGAAGCTGATTGCCATAGAATAAGCTCTTCCTAGGGAAAAGGTTTTATTGGTAGCTGAGACAAATTTGGTTTTAAGGTTACTAATTCCAAATTACTTTTTCTTCAACAAAGCCATGTTATTACATACTAGAGATTTATAGCTTTTTCATGCCAAAAGTAATCTGTGTTTGCTCATAAATTATCTGCTCTGAATAACTGATAACATTGCTGAGCAAGGGAGTCAAAGAATATCTTTTTTAATAGAATAAGTAGTAACAATTAAACACAAATGAAAATTTAATTACCTACCCACTGTAAGTTTTCCATACTAGGATACTCAGTCAACAAAAATTATCTTTGGTTCAGAAATGGAAAAGCATTGTATACGTTGAAAAAACCCCAAGTATTCAAAAAAAATCACATGCTGATGACATCCCTTATCAGCCATCTAGTAACAGAACTGTATTTTTCTTTAAGAATATGAGAACTAATCACCAACTAGTAAAAGCATATTTTATGTTAATAAAATTAATTAACATCAGACCGAGTTTTCTTTTCATTCTTTCTCATTACAAGCCAGTCCTCAACAGAGACATGGACTAGATGACCACTTCACACCTCTCCAAGGCCTATTTTTATGCCTCTAAATTCAAGTGAACAATTTTTTTAAAGTATTCCCCCCTCATCTTAGCAGTATTTATTTGTATTTGTTTCGCCGTATGAAAAAAATTCATACATAGTCTCCCATTTGGTCATTTGAGCGTAAATAATACTTTGCTTTCTTGAATATTTTGTCTGCAAACAATACTGTCTTTTTCTCAGAAGGTCTGATTCTGAAATGTGTAAACCGTGTAATAAAATAGCATTGATTTTAAACAGTTATTCATATGAACATATGTATTTCCATATGAATAGGGTTGTAGAATCAGGCCAGGATCATGCAAGTCACCACGTGAGGATGGATTATAGGATTGGAGATGGTTAACTGCATGACCTGTAAACCCTGTTGTATTCTTGACTGTATTTTGAATCTCCTTTTGTATTAAAGGTTAGCAAGTTATAAAGATACCCTATGAGAATTGCCAGACAATGCTTTAATAAACATAGACCCTGCCTGAGCAACCCTTCTACACATGCATAAATCCAATTCATTTCCTCTAGTATCTGATTTCAGCCTGTCAGTGCAAGGAACTAGCTAGCCCCCTGTACAACCAGGACAAGAGCAGTGAAGCAAATTTGAGTTACTCTGTAAGTGAATGAATATAACTATACAGGTAATAATAGTGGATTAAATGGCTGGCATATCAGAACGGGATTTCCCTACTTCATCCCTTTTCTCTCCACCAACCTAGGTCACTTCCTATTACAGCCTTGTTTTTCTCCATACTGCCAACTTGGAAATCTCACATGCCTGAATACTCCCAAAAAAGCAGCACAACTTTAAAACTTGCAGTTGTTCATTCCCTGCTCAACTATTAGGGAGGCATGTAAGAGTGGTCGGTGGTGATGGAGAGAGGAGAGTTTATCCGGATGATTCAGGGTTGCAGTGAGCACTGTAACCACTTGGAGAGGTGCTCCAACCTTGATCCCTCTGCTGCACGGTGCAACAGCACCAGGCAATCAGCAGCCAGAGTAACCTTTGGCAGCCTAAATGCTCTTAGACATACCCAAGTGAGAGACAATGTTTAAGTAGCTGCACAAGTCGGGAGAGTCCTGATGTTTCTTTTACGGAGTACTTTAAACACTGAGACTTACTGCAAGAGTGCTCTGTGCCTTTAGATATGTGAATAGTAGATTAATTGTTTATATATGGCAGTCAAAAATAGGTGGCTGGCTTGCAGAAGAGTTCCTGAGTTTTATGAGATCAATAAAACTTGTTGTTGTACAGAGCACTTGGCTTTTGCTAGTAGTCTCTTGCAACAGCTTTAATCAGGTTTCTCCCTGCATCATTGTGGGGAAGGCAGCACTATGAGTTTGTTCGGCAGCTGTTACAGAAAGTCCAATGTAAGTCCAGGCTACGTGGCCCACTGGAGTGAACGGGGCTTATGGATGCACTTTGCTGAACCGGGGCCAGCCTGAGTGACAATACTTCACCAAGGCACCCGGTCTCACTTTCTTTGGAGACATTTCCATAGTGTGAGATTTTTTTTTTTCCTTTCATGTGTTGTTTTCTGTCATTTTTTTATTTTTTTTTTTTAAATTAGGAATAGGCTCTCCAGAATGAAAATGTGTGATATCCTCTCGTATATGGAAAACTTCATAAATAAGAACAGATGCTTCTAGTGCAGAGGCATTAGAAATGCATTTCTTTTGGAAACAGCAGTTAGAGACTCTTCATAACTCTCCTCCCTTTCTTGGATGATGAAATGGTTGAGCACTGAGATCTGAGGTGGGAAGGCCCACTAACCAGTTCCTTCCTTTATAAAATAGACACTAAAGAGGAATTTGATCCAGATCCTCTCTTCTGCACATTCCACCACACACCTTGGGTCTGAGCTCAAAACCACTGAGGTCAGCTGGATGACTCCTCTGCAGTTCAGGGAATAGTGTATCTGGTGCAGACTTGGAAAATGTCAAGGAGGCATTCCCGGTTTTGCTAAGGACATGGGCTGCTCTCATTAATCATGGCCTTAGAAACAGACAATCAGTGCTACGTTTAAACTAAATATTTAGAGAAAAATAGAAAAGAAGGTCAGAATAAACAATGGGCCCATTTGCATTCAGATGCCATTTTTCACATCACCAACATATAAAACAGGACCTAGGAGGAAGAAAGATTTAGTGCTGGCATCCTTCTAACAAAGCTGTGACTAATAGCCTTATACCTTTTTATTTTATTTTTTTAAACCAAAGCTAAAATGAGGGGACAGGAGAAAAAAAATCCTTACAAATAGAGCTTACGTTATGCTCATGGCCTCTCAGGCAGTCTGCACAATGGATGCCTCCCTTACCCTTTCCTCCTGTAGGACGGATCTCCTCCAGTTTCCCTGGTTGCTCATTGTTAAAACAAAGACAGCTGTACACAGTGCATCTTTTCACTGATGAGATTGTATTTTTGCATTATTTGGGAACCTGGACACAAGTCCACACACCCAGCAAAACAAACATATAAACAAAAAAAAAACCAAACCACAACCCTCATTTTGCAATGTCAGCCTAAATAAAACACGCTTTAGAGACATTTTACTCATCATTTTACTCTGAATAAAAACAGCAGAATGAGTTTCTGAACAGGCTGATCATATACCAATGCCATTTTAACTGGGTTTGAGCTGATAGGTAGCAAAAGGAATTTATTTACCACATTATAAAATAAAGCATAGATCAAGACTGAATGTAGCAAATTACCCTCCTTCTCACCAAAAGTAAAACTCATGTTTTGAAGTATGTGAAAATTCTTCTTTTTTATGGTATATGACTGTTTAAATTACCTTATTTAGCTGGATAAAAACTGTTTCAGTTGAAGCCCTGGCTTAGGTTGAGTCAGTAAATATTTGTACAACTAACATCAGTAGAGGAAAAATTGTGCAAGGCAAGTTTGCTTTTGTTTAGGCAAACAGAATGATAAAAATAAAATTGTGTCATGTAAAATTAATGCTTAGTGAAATCTTACTTTTTCAAGTACTGTTATTAGGCAAAGCTGTAGATTTGTCAGCATAGTCCTAATATCAAATGCATGAAATAGAACCTTTCCAGTATCATAGCAATAATATTAATAGAGTCAAGGGGCACATGCTTTCAGCCATGTAATTTCATATGTAAGAAAACTGTTCTTGAATTGATTGGGTACCAAAAAGTTCCTTTGTTCCAATATTTGAGAACAAATTGAGGTAGATATGCAGGACAAGACAAAATATGCTAGCTGAGGTCTTCCAGGACAACTAAAAAGACTTGCCTTTTCACAGGTTTTCCACAATCATCTCTGATTTGGAATGATAAATCCACATTGCTGGGATTTTCCTAAGCATACTATTCCAAGGGATTAATAAATGTACTCCTAAATTATTTGGGGTTTTAAAAAATGCCATGGCCATCTCTTAGTGACTTTCAGTGTCATTTAGGATGTCCAGAAAGGCCTCAGGCACTTATCTGGAATGTGAGTGTGCAAATGTGTGGAGAAAGTTTTGCTGCCATTTCCCAGAAGCTCTCATAGAGGTAATTTGTAGGTACTCCAATTCCAACTCAGTGCAAGTTTGGCTGCCTATGGATTTTGGATAAGGGTCTGCCGTATTCATTTCCTGAATAAGCCCAAAAACTAAACCAAAACGAAACCTGACTTCTGAAGGATTCCTCATTTCTCTCAGTTTTGAGGCCCCTTGGTTCAGCCAGGATGTCCAGCTGACATGACACCAGCCTGCCTGCTCACTTCTTTCTGTGTGCTTTGATCACCTGTGAATCTGCAAGCCAAAGGGCTGAAAACCTGACTCCAAACTCAGTTAAAAAAAAAAAAAAAGAGAAGGACAAGGCCCTGAGCAGTATGACGGGGGGATTCAGTCAGTGGGCCAGAAGATCCTCAAGAGGCCTCTTTGTTGTCCTCTTCCCAGCTTTGTTGCCCTCTTCCCAGCTGACGGGCAGCTGCCCTGCATCCGCACCTGCACCTGGGCTGCGGCAGGCTCTGTGCAGTGAGCAGGGTGGCTGGAGGAGGTGGAGGGGCCGAGGCAGCTCCTCAGCAGCTCCAGCCTTGAGAAAAGCCCTCCTGGCTCTCACACCTGCCACGTCCGGGACTGCAGCCCAAATCTTCTCCTGTTTTACAGGCCGTCAGTAGGTCACAGAGGAAGCAATTTATTATAATGGGGGTCGCTCTGTTCCCAGGTCAGCCTGATAAATCCATCCTTGGCTACTCACGGAGGTGACTTTCTGTCCCTGTTGAAATGAAAACAGCTTCATTACTGGGCTCGCCTGGGCTCTAGGCGTTTGTTCCTCCAGCCCAGGCTCTCTGGATGACTCCGGCCACGGCATCTGATGTTACAGTATTTGCTTTTCTCAGCTGCTTGGCTTGGAAAGAAGAGTAAAATGAACTTCCCTGTGCTGCCGTGCCATGCAGCAAATGACTGTGAGAGTCTCAAACCCTCTGATAAAGAGGGCCTTGAAGAAATAGAGTCACAGAATCACAGAACCATTTAGGCTGGAAAAGACCTTTCCTTGCCTGGTGTAAGTCATGAAGAATTTCACCTGTTGCTAGCCTGATTTCATGTTTTTCTACTGAATCTGCGTAGCTTCCTGCTGTGACTACTTGGTGGCCAGAAAAAGAGTAGAGAAATTTGCAGTAAAAAAAGCATAGCAGTGGCAGAGTACAAAAAACTAGCTTTGGAAAATGCTTATTTACCAAGCACAGTGCTAAAACCAGAACATCTACAGATTTTTATGTATATACATGAGGCACCGGATATTTCAAGACCACTTTGCTGTGGGCCTTCATCTTGGAGAGCTGTCTGCTTTCCAGAAAACCTCTGATCAAGAATTGCAGTCTTTTAAATCTACGGAGGCAGAAATTAGCCTTTCCAGGCGCGAAATCGGTATTTACTTTTAATTGAGAAACTTTTACTGTTGTCATGCTAAACAACAAAAAAGGTCCCAGTCCTTCAAAAAAAACAAATAACCTGTAGCCATTAAGCTGAAGGCAACTTCTTTATTTTGTGACATTATTTTTCAGCAGCTGGTCTCCTGCTTTCCAATAACAAGTAGGTCCCATCTCGTCCCTGCTCCCTCCGCAGCTCTGTGGCAGTGAAGGACTTCCAGGTAGAGCAACAAGTCAAACGTGTCCTTCCCTGAAGGACGGTGCTGGAGGCAGCTTCTTGGGTATCAGAAAGAGGTGGAAAGAACCAGCCAACCCACACAGCCAGGGCAGCAGGGCCATGCAACCTGTGCAGCCCAAGCAGAGGACACTATATGCCTGCAATGGAGAGAAACGGGAATCCAAAGGCAGCATCAGTTAGTGACATTTTAAGAAAACAGCTGCAAGGTGGAGGTAGGAGATCTGGAAAGGGCAGGGTGTAACAAACGCACTGAAAGGTCACAAAGGTCTCCCAGCCTTTTTGCAAAGGCTTTGCAAAAAAGATCTCCCAGCCTTTCGGAATGGTTTTCTTGACTTCTTTAGTGGAGGCAGTTAGAGGCAAAACAGAAAGCAAAGCAAACACAGGTTGAACATTCACAGTCACTAGATACTGTTAACAATCATTAAGCACTGTCACCTGAGTCAGTAAAATACCAGTTGTCTCAGCCCCAGATTAAAACACTGCCTAACAACCTTTTGGAATACGCCCTTTTACAGAAGAGCGGTTTCATTGTTTCTGGTTTTATTTTTGGGTGGGTTTTTCAAAGGTACAGACAGTATCAACATAATGTGAAAGATGGTCATCCATGGGTCTGACTTTTCTGAAAAAAAAAACAAAAAACAACAAACAGCAGAACTTTTTTTCTGCACTGGTTTTTAAGTGTAACAAAATTTTCATAATCATTCAGCAAGCTCCCGTAGAAAGACTTCTCACCACCACTTTCCTCCTACTTCTGTAAAAGTGTTGTGAAGAAAGCTGGTAAATGATAACTTTAAATTGCATTTCAGTAAGGTAAGTAGGCTGCCAACAACAAGGAACTTTACCTAAAGTATCTTTCTGAGTCTCAAACAAAACAAAGCCTATCTTATCCTCACATCAGTTTACACGCTGTAATCCAGAATGCTTCTATATTTCATTTTGTTTGAAGAAGTAAAAAAAGGTTTTACAGGAATTTCCCTTATTTTAAAAAGACCTAATTAGTCACAAAGTTTGCATAGATTTCAAACAAAAAATCAAGTGCAGCGAGACGTAGCCATTCTTTGCTTTGTTTACCCATCTGTTTCTCTGCATTTGGAGCAAGGAGGAAACGTGGCAGAACTATTTAATGCAAATGGTACTGAGAATATGGAACAAGTTACCAGTGTTGGGAGTTAGTGAAGAGCATACATGTGTTCAAATTACCAGAGATTTGTTTCTCTGGTGGGGAGGATTGAGGGATGAAAATGCAAAACCATGGGATTCTAGTAAACCAAACGAAAGAATTGATACTATGTTTTGGACCAGATGCCTTTTTCCTGAAAAGATTTTGCTTCCAAGTGATTCAGGTGCGAACTTCTTGTCCGCCCAGACTGCGAGCCAAGAGCCCTTGATATTGCTTCTGGGCGTGACAAGTGACTGCAGGCAGGGGGTTTTCTGGTTGTTTTTCTTCTGATGAAAGCCTTACTTTTCTTATCTATAAAGTATGTGCAGTAGGAAAGGAGACCTACAGGCTTCGGCTGAGGGTTGGATTTTGGCTAGGCCTGAGCAGGTACAAAGGATGGGAGAGAAAGACAGTCCGGGGGTTTGGGTTATTAGTGAGCTGCTTCATGTCCAACAGGGAGGCTGCTGGGTGCAAGGAGGCTCCATGAAACTGGCTGTGGACTAAGCATTGGTTCTGCAGAAAAATCTCTTGGGCAAGAGCAATGGTTATGCCACATGCATAACAGAAAGCAGAAAAACACATACTCCCTTACATGTTTTTCTTCTGAGGCAAAATTCCTCTGACATCCACAGAGGCAACACAACTCTGAATCACCTGAGGACTGAGGTTTACCTACAAGGTATCATCTCAATCCAGATGATTGCAAGGGCTTTGATATTAGCTCAAACACAGAACTGAGCTAACATGTCTGCAGGACTTCTAAATTAGAGTTGGCTCACGCCCAGGCAGTTCGAAGCATAAGCAAAGGAGCCTCAGGTCTGTCTGAAATGTCCGTATAGATGGATTCTCAGATAGGATGCTCTGAAGTGTTGCCTCTTGTGGTTACAGTTAGTGTGTGGGTGGCTGAGTTCTCTGAATCACACATTGTAAAAACAGCAGTTTGACAGTTCCACTAACAATATAGATGGGTTTGGTTTCAGTATGAAAACCCTTCTTTTTGGAATTCCCCAGATCTGAGGAATGGGTTGAAGGAAAAAAGAATCTGATTCAGAACTTGAAAGGAATTCATGTCTTTCCCACAACATTTACTACTGGGAAACATTACTAACTTTTACGATAAGAGCTATTGACCAATAACTCTCCTAGTGTTTCCCTGGTAGCCCAGCAAAGTGTAAGAGGCTGGAGGATGAAAGTGTTTTGCTTTCCAACATTAAAAAATAAAATAAAATACAATCCCCTCCATGTACAGGCAAATACGCATGCACACACAGTGCCTTCAAATCTGCAGAAAGAGACTGAAATTCAAAATAATGGCAGAGCTTACTAAAATTCATCAGACCATGTGAACGGAGGGTACTCACACCACAACATAATGAAAGCCATCAGAGCTCCAACTTCATGTGGCTTTCACAGACCCACAGCGTCTGCTTGCTTTGTTTTGGAATTTTGCCTCTGCCCCGCAAGTCACTGCTTCAAGAGAAATATGTAAAAGAGTCACTCCGGGTTTACTGAGCAGGAACAGCAGGAACATCTGAGATGAACCATTCCAGGTGCTTGTTAAAACATGTTTAGCCAAATGAGAGAGGAGATAGGTCCATGAGGGTTATACTGCAGAGAACAGACAGGCCGATATGCCACTGCCTTGCATTTCATGCAGTCATTAGCTTCCTCATGTGCAAACTGGGAGCAAGGCTGTGCTGCATCATAATTCCTTGGCTACTTATAATAGGGACTACTCCATAGAACTGTAAATGAACATACAGGTTAAAAAATACCCCAAACCAACAGAATATAGGGCCTCACTCAGCCTTTACTTCCCAACGAAAAGTACAGCTTATGCACAACGATATGCATTAAGGCTTTTTGTCAAGGATATGCAGATTTTCCGCACCCACAAAATCTCTTCTCCTTAATACTTAAAACGCAACAGTCAGACTGTTGTATTGCTCTTTGGTAGAAGTTGGTCTGAACTGGACTAATGAGTGGAGTAATGAATTAAAGATCACACAAAAGTGTGGACAGATGTTCTACGTAAGAGTAAAAAAAAAAAAAAACAAAAACCTGCAATGAGAATTTACCAGGAAGAGTTCTTCAGAAGATGCAAACAGGAAAAGACAGGGGGGTTTATGTCTCTGTGCAGTACAGGAGGGAGGTGCTATCTGAGACCTGTAAGTAGAAACGTGTATGAGCAGACAAACCAGAGCTGAAGTGAGGTCATGTCTTTGTCAGTGCCACTCAGGAAGGCTGACTTCGCTCTGAGGGAACCCAACAGTGATGTTCTAGACAGCAGCCCTGGGCCTGAATGACAAACGCTCCAGCAGACAGAGGATAAGAAGAAAGAAGTGACTACTTGACAGAGAACTATTCAGCCTTATTACAGTGTAGTTGCTCAGTGTGGTTCAAGTGGATTTGCCTAGGCATAGAAAATATGCAGCAAACGTTGACTGTATTGGAAACTGATAGACCTCAACATGTGATTGTAAAGAAGCACTCATTATCAAGCAAGACTTTCCTGCTGCATAACAAAGAACACAATTCTTGGCACAACGCAATTTAATATTTTTATCAGTGACCTGGTAATAGACATAAAATCATGAAGTAAGTTTGGGGGGCAGTCTAAGATTTAAAATGGGCTGGACACTGACATGAGGAATTTAGGATCCTGAAGAATAAGTATTGAGTGGAGCACTACATCTGGAAAAAAATACTGTAAGCTATGACCTTAGAAGAGGAACATTTTCTCCAGAGTAGCAGGAGTCTGCAAAAGCAAAGGGAGAAACTGCTACTGTTCATCAACTAATGTGAGTTCCTGGTGTGGTGCTCTGTCCAACAGAGTTATGGCAGGTCAAGTTGTATGTCTACTTTACACTGGCATGAGCAGCGTTGCTTTGTCCAGCTGCAATATCCACTGCTTAGAGAGAATTTTGATAAACTGAAGGAGGCTAAGACAACGACCCTGAGAAAATTGAAATACTGAAAAATAGATCTTTGCATAGGCACAAGGCCCTTACTTGCGTTTTAACCTCCCAAAGAAAATGTTAGAGTGACATGGCTATTATCTATCATTTTACTAACTTGGAAAAAGAAGTAGCGGATTCTTCAGACTAGCAGGCAAAGTTTAACAAGGTGTGGTGGCTGGGCACTGTGGCTCAATGAACTCAGGTTAGAAGTCAGATGCAACTTTTTAACAGTTAAGGTTAATAAGCATTGGAACACCTTACCAAAGGCTGTAATTTCTTCCCTGGAAATATGAAAATCTTGGGTTTAATGAGTCAAGTGGGTCAAGCTAAGTATTTTGGGTGTGAACACATGGCCCTTCTTGAGCCCAAATGTACATTGACTCCAAACTTTATGTGCACACTCCTGTACCTATGCCTGGAGGCTCAGGTTTGAGAGCTTCCCAGCCGCAGCAGGGGAAGAGACTCAAGCACAAGTTACCCCTTAATGTCCTTCTGCCTTCCCTCTGCCTTGGGCATAAGTCAGTGACCAAAGAAGGTGGCAGCAGGGCTGACAACAGGCTGACTTACACCTGCCAAACACAAACACAGTGCTAACACCCATTCTTCCTCACATAGCAGCACCTTGGAACCTTGTGGTAGACCAGGTGATTACACTGGTCAGTTTTCCGGGATAAAAAGGGTGGGTTTTTGTTGGGAAGGCTTATGGGTGGGACATGGTTTGGTTATGTTTTCTTTTAAAACATGTCACCACGTGGTTTCCGTGTTTTGAAGTAGTGAACTCCTGCTCTCTGCAAAGGAGAATGGTTTTCCTACACAGGGGATGGGTGAGTTTTTATGAACCATGGAAAGTCATGCTGTTCGTTGGCAAGGGCTTGAGTACACACATTTTTCAGTTCATATTGGAGAATATACAACCCAGTAAACATCAGGGAGGAAAGAAGGTTGCCTGGTGTGGTTACGATCTGGACCATGACATGCACATTTCAAAATGTCCTCTTGGGAGAAAAAAAATCTGAAAATATTATAGACAAGGGAGCAGAGAAGCAGAAGGGTTCTGAGAGAGGGTAGGTAATTTGGGAAACAGCCTTGAGGCTATGATGAAATCTCTGTAACTCAGACTACATAAGAGAGCAAAAGTCTGGGTTCATATAGAGGTTTCTTGCCCTGTTCTCCTAACACCTTGAAAGGTAGGGTGCCTCCCTGGGTGTGTGTGATTTGTATACTGCTTTGTAAATCTATTCCAGGTCACATGAGATAGGAATGACATTTGGTAGCATGATGTATGGTGGAGGTAGGGTTGTTGTCTACTGGACCTGCTCTGGTTTTTCTCCTGCTGAAGATCATGATAGATGGATTTTGAAAACACCGGTTGTTCAGATCAACTTAAGATCAAGCTATTCTCTGTTCCATCCATATGTTATATCTGCTAGGCACTTCATTTGTTTATTTCTTTGCAAATTTCTTTGCAGCATGGCTGCTGAAGATTTTCAAGACTCATATTTCATGATATTCTGGGTGTCCAGTAAAGAGGGAAATAATTTCCTGTGGTACATTGCAGTATCATGTAATAGAGCTCCAGGGAGATTTACCCATTCCTTTTAAACACAACCCCTCCTGGAACAATGGTGAAAATGGAGTCATGGTACTTTGTGATTTCCACCATTTAACTTCCTGAAATGGAAACCATCATGAAATACCATGCATGCTATAGTCCCGTATGGTCGGAACAACTAGACAAAGTCTTCCATTGTACCAGTCTGGTTGTTATGGGAGAGGATCTGCCTGTGTTGGTGTAACAGGATGTACTGCATATTTTGTAGTTTTGCCCAGTGCTCCAATCCCTGTGGGCTAAACCTTTTCAACAACAGCAATAAAAGAAGAAAAAGACTGAGGCCCTTCTCTTATACCGCTTTTATTTTAGGGGGATATTAAATACAAAGAGTTTCACTCTTGGTGGAAATTGTCCAACTGACTCCAGGATACTGTGTAATCATTAGGAACTGGAAAAACTCAAACTGCCTGCCTGTAGTGGCTTGGATAAGACCTGCTGGGTGCATTCCAGAAATGAATATTGCAGCTGTGATGAGACTTATGTTTGGTCTCTTCTTTCAGGGTGAATTGTGCCCCTATGCCCAAGGCCAGCATAAGCCTTATGCACCATTTGAGACCCATTTAAGCCCTTAAAATAAGACTAACACAGCATTTAAATGTTATATGGACCTCCTGGCCCTTTTGACGGAACTGCGTGCATTGCAAGATAGGTGCTAATCATTAAAATGCATGCCTTCCACTGTTAAAGACAGCAAAATCTATTCAGAAAACCAGCTCCCTGTCTTACATATGTGTTCTCTTATCATTTCCCCATACAGCATCCTAGCCTGCAAAAGTGTCTGCAACATTTGCCTCTGAAAAGGAATATTGTGTAGACTTCAGCTCACACTGCAGCCTGTTTGTGTCCTCCTGACATTCCTCAACAGCAGTAGCAGGACTGTCCGCTCTAGAAAGTAGTGCAGCTAGATAGGAGGAGATCTGGACAGAAGAATAGATGGTGCTAAGGATGTGACATCCACTCAGTATGCCTTTAGTTGTATTCATGTGGTCTAGCTCTAGCCTGGTCCCATGCCTTGTATGCCCATGGGAGTATAACTTCTGGTTTAGTTTCATCCCAAAAGAATCCTGTTTGTGTGCTCCATGACCCTACCTGATGCAAACCAAAGCAGAGTAAGCGGAGATGATAGGGAGAGTCACTACAAAAGCACACTCATGATCCTACACCAGATGCACCCTGTGAGCATCTGCATGCCGCCTTAGACAACATACAAGACAAAGAAGTGCTCACAAAATGCTCCTACTTGCATATTAACGTCACAGAAGTATCTGTGGGGAGAGCAAGTTGCAAGGTCTCCACGTTTCCCTTTCATGGCAAAGATTTCTGTTTGGAGTGAGGACAAGGCAGATGAAGCTTTGTGCCAGGCAGCGGTGCCACCTGACCACACAACGCCCCCGGCTCCTGCCTCAGAGGACTTGCAAAGTTCTGTCTCCCCAAGTTTCGGGGCAACCGGGATTCAAATGGAAAAATCTGTGCACACGGCAACCAGAACTTGATATCTTAAGTGGTGCAGCGTGTGTATTAATGCCAGGTGAGATCTGGCAAGTGAATGTTTGTTTTAAATTTCTCTTTAATCACTCTTACAGTTTTAACTTTGAAGTCTAGGGAAGTACATTTTCTGGTTTATGCCTCAGATGACATGGAAAAAGATATTCCACCTACAGTACTGGAATATCATTTATAGACGTGTAAATTCATAAAGCTATGCCTCTAACAGTTTGCCCACATGGAACTATCCCAATTTGCATCAACTGAGAACCTGATTGAAAAGAAAAAAGAACGTTTGAGGCATTTCTTTTACTATAATTGCCCCAGTCCTTCAGATGCAGCTATTTCAGAACATATGCAAGAACATATATCCAGCCTATGCACAAAAAAAGGACAAACAAGATTTGGGTAGAAGTGAGGGGAGGTTATTTGCCTTCTAAATCAGTATTGAATTAGTTTTTGTTTAGATGTGGCTCATTAAAAATTTTGAGGCACATAGCTGGCTGAAAGGGTAGATTCACGAATGGAGCTGGGAGGACAGGGAGAAGCTGAACATACAAATCTTTGGAAAAATATTTAAAGAAAAAATGATAAAAAGCTGTAAGGTTTGGAGGGGTACAAGAATACTTGGATTTATTCAAGTTCTGTTTTTCTACTACAGATGTTCTGCTAACTAGAGCAGAGATGTTCAGAGACCACATATTGGCTGTAAAATTCTAGGACTGAGATTAATTAAATGTCTGCTGCTCCTCATACAAACTAGACTCCAGAGTTTTTCAGACCTTCTAGTCTTCTGAAAGAACAGCTGTAGAATACATCATGTGCATATCTTGCACTCTTAAAATGTATTTTTATAACAAGTGTCATTTTTTTATAAGGAAAGTTAAACATCTTACCCTTCCTCTGATTATCTTGCTGCTGTTCAGAAAAAAAAAGAAAGGATAAGGGTCTGATACTTACTATACTAACATCTGATACTTCCTGCAGAGCACTGCCTCCACCCAACATGTGTTTTTAAACAAAATTCATAGTAGGTTCAATGGTCACAATTATTCACTTATGTTATGGTTTATGTGAGTTCATTTCTTGCAACAGTTGTAGGAAGGTGAGGACCCTATTCCGGTCTATTCTCTAGCTCAATACCTAGGAAATGTAATTTCTCATTTGCGCCTCCTGACTGGACAATGTCATAGCTTCTTTTGATCAATAAACTCACCCCTCCTCTGGATCCTGCTATGCAGGCAAGAGGTATACTTTTATTATGCAATATATTTTTATACATGATTAATCTTGCAGAAATCTCTTTTCCTCCTCCGTAAGTGGATACCCTAACAATTTGACTTCTAGCGAGGCCTCAAAGAGTTTCCTATTTTAATTTGATCCAGTACCCACAAATTCACAATATTCTTGTGCTGTTACACTAAAACAATACACCTATTTAAATGGTGCCCAACCCGGCACCCGGCTTTAACACCGTACCCCTTTACAGCTGCCTCCTTAGCTGTTACAGAGAAATGAAGCTGATGTCAAACGTAAAATTTTCAGCCTGCTGGAACTGTTACATGCTTGATACATTACTTACACATGCCACTTATGAAAACATAAACCCCAAGCCAAAGGCATCGCCTTCACTTCCACATGGCTGTAGTTGAAGAAGATGTCATTGACCATAAAGAAGCAAGTAAAACATTTTGCCTTAAAGCTACAGTGCTTCACACCAAAGCCACTTCCATTTCTTACCAAATACGACTGCTTTAAGTTCATGATTTTATTATAACTGAAGACATTTTTATTCTAAAACTGGCCAATTCAGCAACTACGGGTGGTGATCACATGCAGCGGTGGCTTGTGAGGGGCACAAAGGTACAACCTGACTAACGCCATCCAGGAACTCACGTGCTGAGGAACACCAGCCTGTGCTTTCATTGTGAAAATATTTCTAACAATTTTTAATTGTTTGGGTTTTCTGAGGTTGTCGTGGTTTAACCCCAGCTGGCAACAAAGCACCACAGAGACGCTCGCTTGCTCCCCCCCAGTGGCATGGGGGAGAGAATGAGAAGAGTAAAAGTGAGAAAACTCATGGGTTGAGATTAAGACAGTTTAATAAGTAAAGCAAAAGCCGCACATGCAAGCAAAGCAAAACAAGGAATTCATTCGCTACTTCCCATTGGCAGGCAGGTGTTCAGCCATCTCCAGGAAAGCAGAGCTCCATCATGCATAACGGTGACTTGGGAAGACAAAACCCCATCACTCCAAATGTCCCCCCCTTCCTTCTTCTTCCCCCAGCTTTATATGCTGAGCATGACGCCATATGGTACGGGATATCCCTTTGGTCAGTTGGGGTCAGCTGTCCCAGCTGTGCCCCCTCCCAACTTCTTGTGCACCCCCAGCCTGCTCGCTGGTGGGGCGGGGTGAGGAGCAGAAAAGGCCTTGACTCTGTGCAAGCACTGCTCAGCGGTAACAAAAACATCCCTGTGTTATCAACACTGTTTTCAGCACAAATCCAAAACACAGCACTATACCAGCTAGTATGAGGAAAATTAACTCTATCCCAGCTGAAAGCAGCACAGAGGTAGATGTTACTTGACCTTTAAATAAATAATTTAGGGCCTACAAAAACTTTGGACTGGACTCCTTAGAAATGCCAGCTGTGTGTGGAGGAAATGCCAGCCGTGGAAAAGAGAGAACGTGCAGCCCACAGCAAGCTTCCCGCTACTGCCTTTGCCACGTGCAATATGAGAAGGATGAAGAAATTAGCTCAGTCTCCAGAAGCACTCAGTTCCCGATGCATCTGGTAAGACTGGCAGGAAGGATACACCAATAATGGTGATGTTGGCTTATTTATCAACCACAAACCTATTTCAATATCAAGAAGCGAGTTAGAGTCAGTCAAAATGACTGCCAGGATGTCTCCGTCTGGAATGGGTTTTCCTAGCATTCAAGCCACATAAAGACACAGAGTCCAAATAAGGGACAATGGTGACGATGCCGCTGTCCTAGGGTGGGGGTCAAAGGCTGTATAAGTTATTCCAAACATCGGTATATCTAATCCTTTCCAGAACACTAACCAAAAATATTCATCTTTAGGAGTTCTTTGCAAATTTACTTATAATGAGTATTTTATTTAATAATGAGCACTTTAGAAATAAATGTCTTCAGTGGTTTTAATGCATCACCATAGGAAAGCTTTAAAATGAATAAACTTGAACGTTATAGTCATAATGTTTGGATTGTTAAAACTGCTGACAAGACCAATAAACCATGGTGGATTTGAGAGGCAGCAAAGTATCACTGATGGATTTCTGGGGGATAAAGATTTGAACAGCCTCCTGTTCCAGGCAGGCTTGATCTTGCTGATATGCATATTGAAAATGTCCCATAAAGTTAACAGAGGCTTTTGATTCTCAAGAGAGACAAAGCTGCCCCGTGTTAAGAAGTGTGCTGCTACAGGTAGCTTCTTGGATAGGAACTTACCCAAACTCGGGTCCAGTTCCCAGCCATATGCCCGTGTTGATCACAAGTTTATTAAATGTTGTGTGGTTGGTATTACTTTAGACCATGCTCAGCAGGCAATTTCCTCGGGTTTGATCGGATCTTCCTATAATTTTACAGAAAAAAATAATATCTCCCATAGCAATTCCTATCTCCCCTGTGCAATTACACAGAAATGTCAGACACTCTTAGCACCAAAACAATAAAAGCTAAACAGAATTATTTTTTTTTCATTCCCAAGGAGGAAGAGTTAAGCTAATGGTGAAAGACAGACTGTGTTGGGTAGGAAATCTCAGCTAGGCCGTGACTACTATCGGAGGAGCTGTAGGCAGACACAGGACTAACTTGTTGACACCTTTGCTTCATGGTTTTCTACCCCTAGCAGTGTGACTGAGAATTGGCAAAGAGGCGATGCAAAACAGGATCCTTCTATAAGACAGTCCGAAGGACATGTGGGTAAAACGATTAGCAACTTTGTCGGATTCTCCAAGTCTCTCAAGCTATTCCTTCATATGAGTGTTCATAATGCTTAGAGCAGTATTTCTTATGTGGCTAAAATACTATATAATCAGGAATCCCCAGCTACCGAGGCTGTTACTAGAAGGATCCTGAAGGGTTTCACAGACAAACCCATGGGGTGGTATACAACCTTAATGAAAGCAGCTTGCATCTCCCAAGGGCTGGAGAAGTCTGCGTCTTTTTACATCAGGAATTAATTTGGTCCAAAGTGTACAAAACTCGTGTTGTGCATTAAAGCTAATTGAGGATTTGTGGCTCTCTGTCTCTCAGTTGGGAAAGGTCAGCTTTGAGATTTCCAGGTCAGAACTGTTTGACAAGGATTTAGTGTCATCCACAACTCGAGACATGCTAACAGGCTTTCTTGTTTAAAGGCAATGCTGTAACCATAAAAAAGAGGCTAAGAGGGCAAAACTGGGAGGAAAAAGAAGACGATTTGAGTGATTTATCCTTACACTTCAAGACTCTCGGACTAGAAGAGGGGTTCCTCTTGCTGTATGAGGCATGACTGACCCATCTTTCCATTCTTGCACTGCTGAGTTATTACAGTTTTGAAATGTAAATAGGAAAGACTTCACAATCTGTGAGGTAATCTGCATGGGCTAATTTGTACCTTCCTGGAAAGCCTAGATCCTGCTCGGTGAAACAAGGCATTGTGGAAGCTTAGCCAACTTTTCCTGTCATTTGGGAAATGAAGGACAACACAAGAGACGAGCAGCAAGACGCACCATTTAATTACTGCTAACCCTTCTAAGCATTCCTGTTTTTCCTAGGCTACATGGCTGGACAGTTGGAATTATGCTGTAGCATGAGAGAACATTACACTGGCCTCTTGTGTGCTATATGCCTTTTCATTGACAAACTAACACTTTTTTAATGAGAGTTCCTGAGGTTGCTATCCAACCTACATTCCTTATCCCAGATCTCATCTTTAGCACCTCTCCCAGAGGTATCTGGGAGTTTGGACCCAGACATATATACGAATCCAGGGCTTGATCAGGTCCCAGTGAAGTCAATAAAAATATTGTTGGTGCTGAGCAGATATACACTAGGCTCAAATGAAAAGTAGAAGCCATCCAAGAAAAAGCGGGAGACAAGTTACAGGTTCCTTTTTTAATCAAAATATGCCGCCACCTTCTCTCTCCCTCCCTTTAATTTTTTTTTTCGACTGCCTTACCTTTACAACTAGTTTAAAGTAACTAAGAAAACGTTTAAATTTCAAAATGCTGAATAGGCCTGGACCAAGGCCCCCAAAATGTCATGTGACCTTCCTGCTATATAACTCTTAATTTTGGAACTTACTGATTCCAATCAAGAATTTTTCGTGACGACAAAATACTGAAACGTAGAAAAAGAAATACCAGGAGGCTGAGAAATGAACTTACTTCTGTTCGCAGGTATCACCATTTCCGGCAGAATGGAAAAAGAACACCTGCAAAACTTGGGGGCGTTACATATTTCATGAGCATAACCTCGGGGCTATGTTAATGTAATCATTTACATGGGAATATTGATTTTTGAAACGTCCGTTGCGTTAGTTAACCTGTTCTTTGCAGAAGCGTTAGCCTCTCAAAGCAGCCTCTGGAAGCTACAGAGGCAGGTGGCGGTCTGCCATTCTCTGCGCAGCCCACCACCACGCTCCCGATCCCGCGACGTGGTACAGCCGTGCACATCATTCCCTGGCCAGATAGAGCGGTGGGGCCAAGATGTTGTTTGCAGACTAGGACGAGACTGGAGAGATGCATCCCTCGTGGAGGCCTTTGGCTAGGGAGCACCTGTTCCCAGCACCCGTCTTGGGATGTGGCGAGGAAACAGGAGGCAATGAGCGCTTTCGTTTCCCAGGCGTTTTGCGTTTGGCCGGGCGCAAGGCCGGGCACCTGGCGATGGTGGGCCACGTACCTCCGCAGGAGGGAAGCCAGCAGGGTCGAGGTCCGCCGGGGTCCCGCTCCTGCCGCCTTCCCGGAGCCCAAGCTGCCGTCCAGCCCTTGACCTCGGCAGAGAACGAGCCGTTTGCCCATCTCCGCTCGCTCTGCGGGCAGCATTAAAGGCGGAAAGGGCAGTAAACGCAGACATCTGCCCTTTGCGGCGTCCAGGTCCGGGGCACGAAGCGGAGGGGGGAAGGCAGAGGAGGGGATCGGGTGAGCGGACGTGTGTGTCGGTGGTCAGCGGCGGGGATGACCGAAGCCTCCGAAGTCACCCGAAAGGTCAAGGCAGGCGCGGACTCTGCCTCGCCCTCTCTGCTCCTCGGGGGCTCGGCGGGGGGTGCAAATCACAGGCCGCCCAAACTAGATGACAGCTCGCCGGGACTTAATGACAGGCTGGGCGCAGACGAGCCGCGGCCGCCCAGACAAAGGGACGACGTTCGGCGCTGCCGCCGGCCCCCGGAAAGGTGCCGCGGGGCAGGGGACGAGCCGGGACACGGGCAGCAGCCGCCCCGCTCCCCCCGGCCGGCGCCCCGCGTCCCCGGCGCCCCGGGAAAAGCCCCGGCCGCTTCCCTCCCCTCCGAGAGCCAGGCGCAAACCTGCCTCCTCCGCCCAGCGCGGCAAAAGGGACGGCGGCGCCCGGCAGCGGCGAGGGGGAAGCGGGCAGGAGGCGAGGTAAGGGCGGCCTCGCCGCCCCCGGCCAGCGGTGACACCTCAGCCCCCCGGGTGGCTCTGCGGCTTTAAGCGACTCGAGGGAAACCTCGCGTTCTTCATCCACGAACATTTTTTTATTAGTAGTAGCATTATTTTTCCCTCCCGCTCTCTCTCCCCTCCCCGNCCCTCTGACTGATTAAATGAGAAGGAAGTGTGGGAGTGGTGGTTTTGAAGCTCTCCCTTTAAGAGGCAGCCTGCAGTGACGAATTGTTGAAATTGCCATTGCAGGATGGCATTCCGCTATAAATTCATTGTTCCACCTCCTCTCATCTTCACATTTCTCTCCCTTCTCCTCTTGTTCACATCGACAGACTGGGGATAACAACAACAACAACAACAGAAAAGATACAGGGAGGGGGCTTTTGCAAAAATCCGGGACGTTTTCCGCTTCTTGGGCTTTTTTCCTTTTTTCTTTTTTTTTTTTTTTCCCCCCCTCCCCACTTTTTAACCATCTCACCGGAGACGATCGAGGCGGTTTGTGGTGCCTGCATTTCTTCTCTCCCCTTCTCCTCCTTCTCTTCAAAACAAAAGGGGGCAAAAGAAGGACAGGGAGCCCACCGGAGCCCGAGAAAGTGCCGAGTCGCAGCAGACCTGCCCCCTGCCCCTGCTGCTGCTGCTGCTGCTGCCGCTGCTGGTGATGATCCGGTGACTACCGCAGAGAAGTGGAAGAGGAGTGGGAAGTGCTCAAACTTCTCTACTCGCCGGGTCCGAGCCTCCTCTCCTCCTTTTTCTCTCTCTCCCCCCACCACCACCACCCCCCCA
>VZTL01021036.1:43473-61290 GCA_013400535.1 Scopus umbretta
CCGCACCAGCTGCGAGACCCGCGACCCGAAGGCGGCGGCGGCGGCGGCGGGGGACGGGCGGCGGCGGCGGCGGCGTCGCTCCGTCTCCCGGGCCCGGCAGGTGGAGCTGCTGCTGGTGGCCGACGCCTCCATGGTCCGCAAGTACGGGAAGGGGCTGCAGCACTACCTGCTCACCTTAGCCTCCATCGCCTCCCGGCTCTACGCCCACGCCAGCCTGGAGAACCACGTCCGGCTGGCCGTGGTGAAGGTGGTGGCCCTGGGGGAGAAGGAGAAGGGGCTGGAGGTCAACAGGAACGCCGCCACCACCCTCAAGAACTTCTGCAAGTGGCAGCACCAGCACAACCGCCTCGACGACGACCACGACGAGCACTACGACGCCGCCATCCTCTTCACCCGCGAGGTAGGCATCACCCCGACCGACGGCGACTTGCTCTCCCTGGAGCGATGTGTCCTGGGGTGGTCGGGCTGCGACGAGGCCGCCTTGGCAGCCCTCCGGCCGCGCTGCCCTGCTTTGCCCGGAGGTCGCCTCCCCGCTCACCCCTGCGGCCTTTCCGTCGGGTTGCGCTGCGTCTCGGGGACCGGCAGCCACGCACACAGCTGCCGGGGATGGAAGAGGGGTTGAAAAACCCAGCGAACTGTGTGCGCACTTGAGCGTGCCCCTTCCCCCGCGAGGTCATCCCCACTGCGGGCACACCGTTGGCTGTGCCAGTGCGGTGCTGGGACTCCTGCCGGGGCGGAGAGGTGGTCATTTGCCTGGTCGGGGGACTCGGCTGAGACCGCCTAGCTTATCTCTGCTTGAGAGGTGACGTTGTTCCATCTCTCCCAGTGAGAGGTTTCACACGCAGCCCCTCTCTCTCCAGGGAGGTGGTCCAGGCAAAGGGCTGATAGCGCTCCCTAGCCTAAAGCAGTCCCCATACAAAGCTGCTCGTGAAAATGGTGAAGAACACCTTAAAAGTACGCGCGACTTCCGTGTTGAGCGCATCGAGACGCTATTTCCAGCAAGAACAGCTCCGCCGCACTGGAAGCCGGCAGCGCTTGTGGTTCAAGGGTAGGACGTAAATGCAAACCGCAGGTAAACAGAGCTGCAGAAGTTGAGTGAGTTGGGCTGGTGGTGAGGGGATGCAGTCTTCTTCTCATTCCCCCAGTGAAAAACGGGTGTCTTGATCAACTGTGGGTCCGATCCGGCCGGTCTTACCCATGCAGAGCTGTGCCTTGCTCCCTGCCCGCTTGTTAATTAATTGCATTGCCAGAGGTCGTTAAGGGACATTGCTCTAGTAGACATGTGGCCAAGTTTATGCAATGAAGTTCTTCTGTAAGAATATCCCTTCAGCGGTTTGGGTTTGCTGTTTTCTTTTTTTCCCTTCCCCAAGTACGAAAAAAATAACTGCATGACTTTCCGTTCGTTTGAGTTCTCCTGCTTTTCTACATCATAGCAGCCTGCCAAAAAGGATGCTTTGGATGGTTTGTGGAAGGAGTTGCTCCAGAAGGGGGGAAAAAAAGCGCCTGGCTTGCTTTTAGAGCTGTAAATAGTTGAAACATTAGGTTCTGTGTCAGTCAGGCATCACTTGTACAGCAGGAGCCTTTTTCAGCAGTTGAAAGCCCATCGGTCCGATGTGCAAGCTTTGGGTTTTTTTATCATTATAATCTGAATGAAAGCAGGCTACCTAGACTGGGTCAGAACGCTCTTTTCTGTAAACATCCTTTCTAAAGGCTTATTAATTAAGCCTGGGCCAGAATCCATCACTTTTCGCTAAAGAGTGTTTTACTTTGCCAGTATTCCCTTTTATTTCCCTGGCATGTATTACGATTCAGAAGGTCTTAGGGTGGCAGACTGTGAATCTTAACATCAATTACTAAGTTAATTTGGATCGAGATAGGATGTGACTTTAAAGTGCACTTGCTTTACCGATGCTTATCTGTAATTCTTTGCACGGATGCACCTCTGCCAGAAAACGAGTGTGCTGCTAATCGGCAATCCACTTTCAAAGACTCCTGAGCAATGCATCTTCCATGCGTAGAGTGACTTCTTTTGGCTCTAAGTAGTACCTGAACTAAACAAAACGTCACAGTTCCTGTGGTCTCCTTCCCCTCTTAAGATGCAAATATCGCTTGCACTGTTACTTCGGGATGTAAATGCTTTGCAAGAAAAAAGGACAGGCTTCCGTTTTCTTGGTTTACATTTTAGCACGTTTAGCCATGGGATTAGCTCCTCAGTGCAATTCAGTGTAACTTAATCTGCTTTAATGCTTTGCTGTGTGCACACGCACTTTGTTCAGCATTACATTTCAGGATTTAACTCAATAAGAACAAGACTGTAGTTTCTTGCTACATGTGTTCACGGCGTTCTTTGCAGGGAGTACGTGTGAGTCCACACAATTTTTATATGCTGACACTCGAAACGTCAACATGAATCTATTTGCTCCCCTTGGAATGTAAACACGAAAAGGGTTAAAGGATGGAAAAGCAGTAGAGATGTTTCCCGGAGAAAACAGCCCCACTTTGAACTGGAGCGAGATTTTTTCCAGTTTAGCTTTTCAATGAGAGTGGCAGCAACTGGCAGGAGGATCCAACTTTTACAACTGTGTTTTGAATGTATGAAGTGCGTTGCTTAGCTACTAGACGCCAAGCCATGGCTGCGTGTTTTGATGGGCTCTGAATACCGTCATGCTAATTTTTGAACATCCAGATGTCTTCTTCCAAATGGCTTGTTTTGTAGGCATGGGGTAAATGTGTGAGGTACATTTTCCATCTTTGTTTACTAACTGAGGCCACCTTGAACTTTGTGTCTCTGCGTCAACAGAATAATATTTGCAAATCGTTTGTCAGCCGAACGCATGTCCTCAGCTGTATGTAACTGTTTATGCGTAGTTAGAATCTAAATTATGTGTGCCTGTTGCCATACAAGTCTCTAATATAATAATTATCTTCGTTCTGGAGTGACATTTACTTGGATGTTATTTTTGACACCAAAAGAGGCTCTCTGAAAAGATAGTAGCTTTACTCGAGTTCCTTATAAAGGAAGAATCCCGTCAGAATTCAGCACCATCGCTTCCTTCTCTTCTGTTGTCATTACTTGTTTAAAGATAAATTAATAACCATTCATAGACTAAGAGTGTGCTGGCAGCTCTCCCTTATTGTAAAATTAGTACTGGTGGTTCAAATTAGTATCATCATCATTCACACTAGGAAGTACTTCCCCTGCAAAAAGATTTGCAGAAGGAGATTCACTGACTCCAGATTAAAACGTTCACTCACTTTTGGTCATAATCTGTATTTAATTCGATAAGGGCTTTAAAGCAGTCACGTTGCAGAGCATAGTAAATAATAAATAAACTCGAACACGGGTTCGGTTCACAGACAACTGGTTTTAAAACTATTTTAAAGCTCTGTATTGCTTATCGGTGGTGGCAAGAGCCATGTAACTATCCATGAGCTGCAGTGAATCCGTTTGCTCTGTAACTGCGAAGAAAACTACAGCAACGTGCCTGGTCCTTATTATCACCTGTGTTGGAGATTGTAAAAACCCTCAATGGACGCAGAAATTATCTATCGCTAAATATTGCAGAAACGTAGTTGGGTTCCACCGTGATTATTTAAATTCCCAACATCTAATAAGGGGTAGTATATTTTCCCAGTGGTCTCAAGCTGTCATTTTGACCCACGATGACCAGTATCAAGCCTGACAGAGGTCTGACTCGTCAGTACCGAAAGGCGATCATTTGCTAATAAATCCTGTGAGAGCTCTCAGTAAGGCGGTTTGGCCTTAACAGCCTTAGAGAATACATGGGTCCCCCGCTGTTCGACTGCTTTGTGGTTGAGTCCTTGACAAGCAGCTGTAAATTTTTGGGCCGCATGCATCCTCAGAGCATCCTCCATGGAATATGGTGATGCAAGGATTTGCTCATCTGGTGGCCAGGTGAGTCCTCTGTCCCATGGGGCGGCGGAGAAGCGGCTGTGTGGTGGGAAGCAGGAAGAGGTTGTAGAGCCCTCTTTCTCTGGAGGTTAGCTCGCTTTGTTCTCAATGGCAGTGAAGTCAACAGCAAATTTAGAGTTTAGTTTTTTATTGTGAACAGTTCTTGGAAGCTGGAAACAAGTTACCTTCAGTCGTCAGGTTTTTATGGGTGCAACAAAATACTTGCCAGATTATTTGTCACAGTAGAAAAACATACTAGATGTGACTTGCAAACTGCACTTGAACTCAGACTGTTCTTTTCCAAGGTCCAGCCTGCTCTGCAATTATCCTCTAGAATCCAGCCAATCTATTCCATTAGTGACCCTTACTTAAGTGACCTATTGAATGCATGTGGACAAAATCCAGTTCTCTTCCTTTCCTTCCCCCCACAATTCTGTATCATGTGAAAATTAAAACAGATATTCCTCACAGTAGATACAGGCAACAAGAGCAAGAAAATACACTTTCCTAAGTGCTTATTAGCGTCATCCATGATAGTACCATCATGCCTGGCTCTAACAAAAAGTTCATGCTAGAGCCAAAGGCCTCTGTCCTGTCTTTTTCTACACAGTAATTATATGGGTCTTGTGTGTGTGATTTGGTTTAACTGTCAATCTGACAGCGCTCTTGAATTTTAACAGCAAGCTTTGGATTATCTCAGCTCTACAGATGATAATTTCATTGTGTGGAGCACATGCTTTCTTTGGCTCTAGTTCTTTCTTCTTTTTTTCTTTTCTATATTATCATCTTCCCACAATTATTATCCCATATTAGTAAAACAGGTCACTCTGCCAATGGTCAATAGAATATATTTCACTAATGTTTATTATTATAACGCTGAAGAAATTCTAATGTGATGTATCTACCAGTTTTGTAGTGTTTTCCCCAATTTTGTTGCAAATCTAATAAATTTAGATAATGTCCCTGGGGAAAATAAAAGTGGGACGTAATTTGTGTGGGAGAAGTAGCGTGATTCACACTAATCTACAGAGATGGTGCGGAGTCTCCCCACAGAGGAGCTATGGGTTAGGCAAGTTGAATCACACATTTTTCCATGTTCACCAGTCACCAGTTTCATAGCTGAAACTTTATTTGCCCTTCCCCTCCCCATGCAGAGTCCAAATGCTTTATGTGCATTTTGTCAATATTTTTAAATAATCTGCGGTTTGCATAATGCTGCTGCATTTTCTTTATGTGCTTTAGGAAAAAAAAAAAAAAAAATTGTTAGTATGAAAATCCAGAGCATAAAAGCTTAATCCAGTTTAGGCTCTATTTCTAATACTTTGTTGCAGAGTGTCCTTGGATGACAAGTGCCAAGGGTCCCCATACCATACAAGGGGAGAATAAGAACATGCCTAAATATCCAGTCTGATGAGGAGGTAGTTTCTGAAGCCAGCAAGTGTAGGATGCATGTGCTAAACTTAGCCCAACAGGACATCACCCATGTATTGGGTTTTCTTGAATTTCACCTTCCCTGAATTCAGAAAGACAGCTCTATACGTTTGAGATTCGAATGCCCAAAACTCATGTCTGTATTTATCATATTAACCTGAAAGGACGATGACCTCAATTTTTAAGTTAAACTACTAGAGGAAAAGATGTGATTTTTGCTTTGATAGGTGTGGCAGGTATCACCACTCCTGTTTTCCTCGAAAGGTCTTTCCTCTCAAAATAGGGCCATGGGAGGATAAAGCAATATCCCAGTGAGTCTGATGAGAGTCCTTCCTCGCTTCACAGCGATGGCCAGGTCCTCTCCCTGGTGCCCTAACCTGGACATCCCCAGGACTGAGACTCACCAGTGTCTCAGGAAGAGGACTTTTCACAGCTGGCTTCCTCCAGGCAGCCTTCCACCATTTTGGCTTGTAAAGCCTCTCTTTTAAGTGTCATAATATCCATTGAGGGTTAAAATAGGCTATGCCCTAATTACATTTTTCACCAGTTAGCCCTTGTTCCCCGTACACTTTTGCAGTCTGTTGACTTCGGTCTTGTGCTCGTTTTGACTTGCAGACACCGTGCGCTCCTTTGGTGATACCCGTAATCCTTTCTGTTTGGGTGAAGCTTGCCTTCCTCCGCATGTGCCGTTCTGCCTTGCTGTGACATTACTAAACTTTCACTCACTTTGCAGAGGGGCGCGCAGGAGGGTGGATGCGTGGGTCCCGAATACCGCCTGACCCCACCCTCCCTTTACAGGGCTGTGGTGGGAACGCTGCTGCAGGAAGTCGGAAAGTCGTATTTAATTCCTTCCTCTGCTTGAGGGATTTTAGGTCTGTATCGCCCACCTCCCAGGAGAGGTCCTTAACCGGTAGGTTGTAAGCTGTTCCAGGTGTTACGGAAACTTTCCACCCCTCTGACCAAAGCTATGTCACTGTTTAGCAAGTAATTCAAGATTCATATGGTGAGAAGGAGAGAAATCGTGACCTGAAGCTGCTGACTGGAGCGCACCACTTAGAGCAAGGCGGTCTGGGTTCCCCAAGCACGGAGAGAGGACTGTTTCTGTAATTTACCATAGGACTGTTCAGTGTAAAATACAGAAGCAGGCTGAGGAATAGGGAGCAAAAATTAGGTCCCTTCACCAAGCGCCGTAAGCAGCAAGTGCAGCCTGGGCTGGGAAGCCTTTGGCACATGGGCTGCAGCAGGAGGAGCCACAACTCCCTGCACGCACGGACACCTGAAGACCTTCACTGTAGATGACAGTCTGGTGTAGACCATAGGACACTCTCCTAAGAAACATGCTTCTTAGTATTCTCATCCTTGAAAGGAATTTGAAGCTGGATCACCTTCTTAATGGGCAAAGGCTTTAACTGATGAGCTGTTGTAAAGAAGCCAGAAATGCAAGCGAACAAACACACAGAGATGTAAAAGCTGTTAGCTGTGCTTTAAAAGAAGGTGATGCGCAGCTGTGCCTGATAGAAAGGCTAATCCTGTTGGTTTTTCGTACGTCTGATCTGAGAACGTCCGTAGGCTTAGCTTCCCTCAGGGGCAAAGATGGAGAAACACTAAGCGTTTCAACCCCAATCAAGCGTCAGTGTAAGCTAAGTGCTAAGCTGCTCAGGACTGTGAGACTGTGGCACTTTGGGGCCCGTAAGGTCACAAACTACAAGCCCTAGGAAGGGTAGGTGACTCAAAGACCAGAGGACATGTGAGCCAATTTTGTTCTTCTGCCTTTACATTCCACCAAACCGTCCATGTTGGTGCTTAAATCCTGGTTTTGGACCTGGTCCACGGGCTCTGGCCTAATATCAGGTTTCACTAAACAGTTTGTTCTTGTTTTTAAGCCTACTGGACAAATCAAAGAATTCCAGGTAAAATAAATTAACTGCTCCAGCAGGGTGCCATGGCAGTTATCTTCATTCACAACAATGCCACGTATACATGGCAAACAGCCAGCTGCTCTTGATGTACTTACAAATGCCAAGAAAACTTGGCCTTTAATAAGCTGTCTAATTAACTACTAGTCTTATGATGTACAGCTCAGTTTTCCTAAGTCATTCCTTTGCCAAAGCTTGTCTTAACATCTATTGCCTACTGTGTAGCAAATGCATTTCCTAGTCATTCTTCTGTTTTGAAACGACTGTAATGCAGAGCAAGGGCCAGACTCTGCATTCCTTCCTTAGAAATATCAAGAAACACTTACTCTTCAAAGCTTCTGCCACTGTTTGCAGGCATTATATGAGTATACAGATCTGAGTAAGCGATTAACTTTTTAAATAGAAGGCACAGACCAGAGAAAAATAGTTGTTGGAAACTGATTTTAAGTATCATGTGAGCCCCTGCTTTCTTACTGCTTTAGCTGGAGTATGAAAAGTTGAGGACACAGATTTTTTAGATTGCATCATTACATCAGGGCCTGTTTTTAACAAAAAAAGAAAATATTTTCAAGGGAAATAAAAACTTATAATGTACTCCCAGAAACTTTACTTCATAAAAGTCTGAGACTGCTTTCCAAGACTGCCCAGGAAAACTAAAAATATGGCTATTGATGCTGGTAAAAAATAATCCATGGCCAGTGCAGCTACAGGAGGTTTAAGTGAAAAGAAATTTTGCCACAAAGATTTAAATCAGTGGAAGTGTAAACAGGCATGATTTTCAAGAACATCACTTGAAGTCATGCTCTTGGGAAGGACCATGTAGCTAGGGAACGGTGACTTGACCCGACAGCAAACTTTTCAGAATATTTGTCTCAGAGATGCCACTTCTATGTACAATATATACTACATGGTGCTATGAATAGAAATATATTGAAGTTCAAATCATGCAGAGGTGAAAGAAATAAAGAATAAATGAGGCTTTGAGTTGAGAACATAATGGAGCTGAGACTTCGGTAATCTGCCTAAGTGATTATTGACAATGTCAGCATTAGCTTAAAAAAACCATCCTCGTGCAGTCACTGGGGACTGAAGTCTGCAACAAAAAACAGAAGGCTCAGCACGTGCCCTCTGTTCAAAGCATAGCCGATGCATGCCCTGCTCCGGCAGCCGGTGGGCAGCCCGTAGACATCCCTCCCCAGTAACAGCTTCATACAAAGAAGCTAACACCAGAAAATATTTCCTGTCCTTGTTTCCAAGATCCTTTACAAGCCTCCTCCACCGCTGCCCAGCTGGGATTCGGTAGGTGGCTGGCGGGCTCCCCACACTGCCTTGCTCAGCCTGCTGGGGAGGCAGCGCGGATGTGGTCACGGAGCTGGCTGAAGGGAATGGGGCTTTACTGTATCACTGTCCACCACTTTCTGACCACAGTGCAGTCGTTCTCTCTTCTCCTTTGCAGAGACCGTTGGTCGCACACCATCTGAGGACAGCTGTTTTCCAGCTGTCTGTGGGGTGTTGGAGGAGCTAGGTAATTTTACAGATAAGCAATTTTCAGAATCACTTATTTTCTGCTGTGGGATTTCCTAGGAGCAACCTTCAACTAATACAGCCCTTCAAGAAAATCGTTTTATCTGACCTAAAGTTAAGGTATTTCATAAAGCAAGCATAAAGCCTGCTTTGTTTTGTCTAGACAACTGTTAGGCAGATGAGCACTGCCTTGAAAGTTACTAGTGGGACGCTGAGATGTGTGGATATGTGTCATACTCTGGGAAATGATGGAAATGGAGGAACAGCAGTTTGATGAAGTGGCTGGATTCCTGAGGAAAACCCAGGCATGCAGTGTGGTGCCACGTCAGTAACACGTAACATATGAAAAGTAACCAAACATTGCTATGTCCATTAGCACTTGCGTATGTACGTAGCTATTTTTTTGATGTCTAATGAAGGTGGCGTAACACAATCCTGTGCATAGCTTTCAAAATTTTGAGGGTGGGATTACTAACTAGCCAAGAGTCAGAAGGGCTGCTTACAGCCAACATCCCTGTTGTAATTTTCCATACTCCGCACTTCCCATCAGAAGTAACTCTAAGGAAGTTTCCGAGATTGCCTGCTTAGAAAGATTGTATTCTTTTAATTATACTTGTGTCATCAAATCCAGAAAATCGTTGTGAGGTCTGGTTGCGCCTGCCAGTATAGCTTCATAGCCATATCACTGGCATAGCTGCTTCTTGTATGCAAATGGCATTAAGTCATGCACTGGCGTAAGACATCTGTGTGCTGGTATAACTGTGCCCACACTGGGAGCGGTACTGGTGTAAGTATCTACGTAATGACACCCAAATACAAGAAAAGACCAAATGACAGAAAATCTGCATGCAGAGACAAGGCCCGAATTAATGCATTTTGTACTCTTATGGGCACTGGCAACCTGAGAGTAACTTAGACCTCCTCCAGTAAGCTGCTGTCTGTCCGATTTGTGTGCTTTTTGGTACTTGCGTAAGAATTTCAGTTCAACTGCTTGTGTGGATTTAGTTCAAATTGCACTAGTATAAAGGTATTTCACTTCCTATACAGCTTACACTCATTTATTTCGACCAATTATATCCCCATGAAAAGGTATTTTTATTGGTACTATGCCCATGCATTTCTTCTGAGTTTTGTTATTCATGCTGCTATAGGTAAGCCACTTACAGTTACATTTACATAGAGTTTATTCTATGTAAAACGTACGCTTAGACTGAAAGGGCCAGGTTCAGAAGTCATGCATAAAGGGCTACATGGATACAAACCCAAGCAAAAGTAATAGGAGTTTAAGGATTGTATCTTCCTTGTGGAATATGCCCCAGGTGTTGGACGCTATAACACCATGACCTCACTTAGGGCCTCTTCCAACATTGGTCCAGTGAGGCTGAAAATGATAGGAAGTTTATTTGCCTAAATAAAAGTGGGAAAAAAAATGCATTTCTTTTAAAGTACTTGAAAATGGGCATCCTTATTCTGTGCCTTTCCATAACCCATGCAGAGCAAGAAGCAAAGTCTGGGTTGCTAATTGGAAGTCAAGGGTGGGAGCCAGTCAGATTAGACAGAAAACTGTCTGTGTATTATCTGCATTGGTACAGAATAGAATTTTTTCTTAAACCATGGGTTATACCCATGAAAATTTGGGAACTGAAATACTTTTGAACTTCATGCCTTCTTTTCTAGCGAGTCTGTTTTGTTCATTGGTACTGCAGCATTTAAATCTTGACATTAAGTACCACCAAGAGTGCACTTACCAAAAAGAGTTCCCAGACACCTGGAAGCCAGAACTGATCCCAGAATTCTTGCCCCATATATGTAGTATTGCTATGTAATTTCAGCTTGAAAATTTCTTTATTTCATCTTGGGGGAAAAAAAAAATACACTCTTTTTTTTTTTTTTAAAGAGATGCTCTGTCAACAGTATCTGTGAACTCAGTTATGGTTTTTTTTTGAGTTCAGTGGGATTTGAATCCTGTGCATTTTTAAGTTTGCCTAAATTTTAAACTATCATAATCAGTGAACATTTTTGACCTGAAGCCTCATACAGGATGTCTGTTATTCAGATGGATTAATTATGAAAGGCTTCATAAAAGAAAGTCATTCTAAAGGGAGATCTGAAGGGAAGAAGAGAGTCTTAAAAATGAAGGGAAAAAAGCTACTCTTTGATCATTTTGATTATAACATTTGATAATACTGTCATGCCTTGAAAATGACAATTTCATTCTTTAAAATGACAATTTCATTCAACCACAATGAAATGTTGAAGTGTTCCAAATAGCATGATACCTACTTTTCCTTCTCAACCAAAAAAGCATATATATGTACATTCAGACTACTGTTCTTCTCTCTGCTTCAGCAGAAGCACTGAAAAGTTACTGCTGATGATTAAAACACTATGTCTGACCAAAGCTGCCTTCATCATTATCATTGTCACTGTCATTATCATTATCATCCTGGAATGGAAAGAAAAAACCTAATGCTACCTGCCTGGCTTTTGGAGACACACCATATCTACAAGTAGGAAACGTGATCCAGTTGTTGTGCTAGTAAGAGTAGGAATCAAAGGATTTTACACTCTGTCATGTCACTGACTCTGTAAGCAACCTCTGAGAATTGCTTAAATTCTTGGTACATTGGGTAATACATTATTAATCACTGTACTACTTGACAGATGTGACATGAGGTTTAATATATAAAAATCTCATTTCTTTAGGTGCAAGTATAAGACTTGCCTTTGGAAAAGAAAGGTGATCTGTGGTTCAAGGACTGACCAGGAATCTGAAGCTTTCTCTGTGTGCCTTGGTTCACCTTCTGTAAATAAAAATAGTACTCTATTTTTATTGTCAATGAAGAAATGCTTCTACAGCATTTATTTTAGTATCTAACTCAATGCAAGGTTAAGCCTCTGTATGCATGGCAGAAATACAAATTTAACTAACAATAATTAATTACAGAACATATCCAAATCCTGGTGAAGTCAATGAAAATACTCCCCCTGGCTTTACCAGGGATGGGATTGGGTCATCGTGCTTTTAAACTGCATTGACATCTTTAGACGGCAGCTTATATTGATGTTTTTATCCAGATTCTGCTGTTTGCAAAGGGCTGGTGACTTTAACCTGTTGTTACCTATGGGTGTAAAAATTTATTTTAATGTTCGTTTTTTTTTTTTTTTTCTTCTTCCTGGGCAGGATTTATGTGGGCATCATTCATGTGATACTCTGGGAATGGCAGACGTTGGGACCATATGCTCTCCGGAGCGCAGCTGTGCAGTGATTGAAGATGACGGCCTCCATGCAGCTTTTACAGTGGCTCACGAAATTGGTATGCAGTGCCTTTTCTGTTCACTTGCCAAATCAAACACTTGTAACAGCTGCATTAGTAACCAAAATACTTTGCAATTAATTCCAGATTTCCCCCGGTCCAGATACTCACTTGGGGATTAAGGCTGTATACATATGCACTTCAGGGTTAACTAATAAGGGATCAGAAGGCAAGTGAAGGCACACAGTAGGTGTTTCCTTTCTGACAGTGTCGTTTCTAAGCAGTAGTCGAAGTGAAAATTCAAAGGCTGCTGCTACTGTCCAAAGATGTCAGTACGTGTCCCTCCTGAGAAAGCATTTGGCCCATCTATTGTAATTCACATGCGTTTAGTGCATACAGAGTGGAAAATAACTCACCTTCTTGAACTCTCTACTGTTCTCTACTCTACAGCATGCTCTTCTGTTAACAAAACTTTTTCTTGGGACAATGTATTACCTGCAGAGGAAGGCTTTTGTGGAAAAAAAAAACAGAATTCTAATCTTTTTTGTAAGTGTATGGAAATTCCACCTTTATGGTGGAATATGGTGATAATGTGAATCCTGAAATAAGTGTAACAGTATTAGGTGATAAAGGTTTGGTCAAAAAAACTGTTTAACTTTGTTTCAGTTTCCACCTCAGTGGACAGCAATTCAATGTAGGAGCCTTACATGTACCCTTCAGAAGGATTTAAGATAGAATTAGTGGCAGAAGAAAGTTCGTGTTCTGGGATATTATGTCTGTCATAATATATTCCTTCAGAGAGACTGCTGCCATCTTGATTATTTTTAATTTACTAATGTTTTGTGTGCTGTGTTCACTGGAGATACATTTGGTATGAGGGCTATTCGCTTTGGTGAGTGAACAGCAATTTAAATGTGGAGAACATTTATTATTTATTTTTTTTTTAGCATTCTTGGAAGGAAATAACAAGGAAAGGAGAACTTTCAGAGAGAGCCAGTTTCTGAATTGCCTTGTACCTCATGCCAAACCAAAGTAAAGTTTGCTTTGGGAGTATCATTGCAGTAGTTCGATTTTCAAGTAGCTAGCAGGTAGAGCCCAAGAGTTGTGTGCCTTATATATACATCTGGCTCAGCAACCAGAGGTCACCAAGCTGGCATGTCAGTGACCTGACCCTTCAATGATTAGTGAACCTAGCCCTAAGGCACTTCGGTGCTACAAAGAAATGAAATCAATAGGGGCTGGAGTGGGATTCTCTGTTGCATGAACACATAAAATGTTGTGGCAGAATGAGTCCCCAAAACAGAAATTTTATTTTAATAAACACGAATATAATTATAAAAGAAAAAGCCCTCTGAAATCACTAATTCAGAGCATTTGGAGATAAGTGCAGCAATACATCAAATACAACTTCACATCAGACGAGTTTAGTGACATGGAACCTGGATGCTGTGAAGCTAATGACCCATCACAAACCTAGTCTAGAACTGGGACAAGTAGATAGATGGGCAAACCTAGGCCATCACTCAAAGGCCAGTCTGCTAGAGCAGCTACTTGTATTTTCTTGCATCCAGAAGGGATGCTTACTGCTGAAGGTTAGTGGGCGTTGGCAAGGTTGGATGAGGGACCTTCTTGTGATGCCAGTGTCGATATATCTGGTGTGTGAAGAGGCAAGTAATGTGTCTTGATTACCATTTTATCAGCGATAAATACATGCTTAGATAGATTCAGAATGAAAGAACATAGACCAATAAAGTTCGGGATGAGCAGTAAATATACATATTCTTACCTTGAATTGCACGCAAAGAAAATGTAAACAAAAGTGAATTATTTTTAGTGATCTAGAAACACATTTTTGAAAAAGAGCCATTTTCATACCTAGCCGTTTACAGGAACCTGTAAAGGCTATAATTTTCAATGTAAAAATGGCATGAATTGAAACGAATAAATAAGTACCCTAATGGACAAAAAAACTCTAGTTTGAGGTTGTTTAAAATAACATCCTTTTTTTTTCTCCTCACTGTAAGATTTTAAGAAAGGAGGGGTGTCAAGTCACAGAATGATCTTTGTGTGTGTGGCCTGAAGTGGGAGAAGTTGAGAAGAAAACACAGCTAAAATTGCTTGAGTACTTACATTAAATTAAAGGTCAAAAAAGGATGAAAAATAAAAGTGTGGCATGGATACCCTTCAGTTAAACACTTCGGGGAAAACCTTGCTTTATTTTATTTGGAGACCAGATTTCTTCCTACAATTCAGAAGTCTTAAAGTTCCCCCTGTCCTGTGGGTAGGGTGTAGCTTTAATTTTACAGCGGCTTAGTTATTTGGGGGAATTCACCTGGCAACATAGGAGATGCCGTGCATGACAGAGGGGATGCTAAGGGCTCTAAGCCTAAGGTGCTCCTTTCTGTCAGTAGAAAGAGCAAGGTAAGCCACTAAGTGAATTAGAGTTACTGTCTGCAGTTTTTTAAATAACCCTGCTGCATGTGCATGTGTAGCCGATGCAGCATCATTAAGACGGACTTGATCTGGAGAATGGCTGCGTGTCCTCACTTTGACTTCCAAGGGGATCTGAAAGCTCTTGTTTCCTCTCTGAAGGATCCAAGAGCCTTTTTGAGGATCAGATTCTTTCTCTGGAAGGCAACCAAAGTCAATGGAACTGCAGCTCAACCAAACAGGACGATGCACAGCCCAGGGGCTCAGGTTGGATACATACATAGGAAGCCAAAAAGCAGCCTGCTACAGAATAAAGCCTGCCGCTTCTGTTGCCAGGGTTTCTACTACATTATGTGTTAGATGTTCGTGTTCTTTCTTTCAGATAAAATAGATGGATTTTGACAAGTGGTTTTTGAGGGGGAGAGTATGAATGAGCAGCAGTAACAGGCAAACTCTCCAAAGAGCTGTAAACGAGAGCAGAGAGAAATAGATGGAACCAAATTCTTAGTATGGCTGATTAGCTGACAATAAGAGGTGGAGATCCATATATAAAGATTGATGAGGTAGGACCTGAATTGTCTTACTTGTATGTAGGAAAATCAGGAATAATTTGTCTCCAATGTCAAATGCAGAAAATGAGGATAATGCAACAAAAAGCAGGAGGAAACCTTGTAACTTTGAATGTGATAATCCAGTTTCTCCTCAGAATAAAGGGAAGCAGTGCTAATAGCATAAATGTTCTTTTTAAATCATAGCCTGTCAAGACATCCAGCCACTGATGGTAAATCCAAACATGGTTATTTTCTAGCAGGGGACATGCTGCTATCAGTTTGGACAGCAGTAGCTTTGCTGTCACAAAAATAATCTTCTGGATTCTTGCCTGAAATCATCAGTTCAGCTCCACGTTGTTGGCATATGGATGTCTTTTTTGACTTTAAGCAACTCCTTCAGCTATGCCTCCATAGCTTTGCAAGGATATCTGAACTAGCTTAGGCACAGCATGTAGACATCCTCCAAGTCTTTGTTATCATCAGCCTATCATCTGTAAAAAAATGATGTTTCCTTATTTCATGCACTTCCTGGCTTCACAGAAACATCTGGAGAAAAGCATTAAAAAACCTATGATTGCTCATAATCTTAACGTTTATTTAATGTGTTTCATAGGTCAGCACTAGCATATTGCTTCTCCATATATCACTTATTAAAATACCCATCAGGAAACAAAAGTAACTAGATTCTCACTCTAATACTCTGGACTTTTGGGTTGGAGATTTGTTTGTTTTTACAGTGTTGAATTACAAGCTAACCTGCACATCCTGTGAAGATAAGTATGATGTAACATCACCAACAGATACAGTCAATCAATTTGAAGTTACATGTAACATCTCTTGAGGTGGGATATATCCAGTACATGACAATTCCTTGTTTAGTAGCCTGGTGTTGCATTTTGTGATGCAGTCATGGTCAGAAGTTTCTGCTGACTTTGGCTCCTCCTATGCTGGAGTCCCACGTGCTTCAGTACAGACAGCCCACCATCCTGGAGGGTTTGTCATCTACAAAAACAAAAAGAGAAGAGTTCAAGAGAAAATAAGTGGCCCTACTGCTCATTTTATCAATAGGTAATTTCCTAAAATCACAAAGGAAGTCTCAAAGAAAGTCAAGGATTAAACTAGTCTCTTGAGTTTTGATCTAGTCCTTAAATACAAAAGCATCCTTCCTGCAGACTTTAAGCGGGCAAAGCTCCAGTATAGTTCAGTGAGAGTTACATGGCTCTAATAACTTAAATTATGTGCATCTTTATTCTTTCCATCAATCTTGAAGAACTTTTTTTTTTTGTTTTTAAAGAGGAGGTATAGAGAAAGCACTGCCTTGTTGCTCAGTGGTAATGTTCATTTGACCTTTTGCAGCGTTCCTGTTTCTCTGTTATGCAACCACGCTGGCATGCTATTACTCCTTCTATCCTCCTGAGTAATATGGTTTACTGATGTTCTTTCCAAGTATTTTATTTTTAGAATATAGCTTTAAAATTGCTACATGGAACTAATTAAGGCTCTGTTCATTAGTTTTCTTTTATCTTTTGCTTCTGACTTTAGAGGAGGGAAGGCCAAAGGGGGGCATAAAAGCAGTCTTCAAATACATTAAAAAAATCGTTGCGAAAATTTACCTAATAAATCATTCTCCGTGTCCACCTGGGACAGCACAAGGGGTAATGGCCTTACACTGCAGCAAGAGAGATTTACTTTAAGGATTAGCCAAAATCATCTAACCAGAAGGACAGTTAAGGGCAGGAATGAATTGCTTGGGGAGGCTGTGAAATCTCCGTTACTGGAGGTTCACAGGAGCCGGCTGGCTAAAACCACTCTGGCTTAGGGGATGCTGATCCTACCCTAGGGCAGAGGGATGCACAAGATGGCTTTTCAAGGTCTCCTCTCAGCCGCATTTTCTATGGTTATGTGAAGTTATCACAACTTCCTCCACAGCTGTGCTGCGTAGCACCTAAAATCAAGGAAATGTACAGAAACTAAAACTAGAAAGTAACGTGTTTAATACCAAATCTTTTTCAGCATGCCATCATTTTGTGGTGTCTGCCACCACTGAGGACAAAAATATTGTCAGCGCTGTCAGCAAAGTGTAGTGCTTTATTAGGGAGCATAATTTTATGTAAACAAGCCGTTTTAGAAGTGAGGTATCACTTGGGGGATCCCTACTCAGGTGGTTCACTGAAATGCATCAAAATACCATTTTGCTGAATTCTGGGTGGATTTATTGAGAGCCTGAGCCTGTATTCTAGTTGGAGGCCGCTGCAGAAAGAGGGCCATGTCTACCATGTCTAACCTATGTAACCTTTATAGCAAACTGTATCATTCTGACCCTTCTTCAGAGAAAAAGGAAACCAAGAACGTGTATGATATTTAAATAGTAGCCTTGCTTTTGATGTCCGTAGAAGAGTCAAGAAATACTCTTATTCCATATTTTACCATGTGTGCTCATTTTGTATACACTCAAAAGTAACTCAATACAGTCGTCTTTTCTTTTCCACTGCTGAACGTGTAGCCCTTTGATTTCAAGGCTGCCAAGATAAAGCAGATAAAGACAAGCTTCAGACTTGACAGGTACAAGTCTTTTGTAGCCTTTCGTTTCAAGGGGGATACATTGCCAAGGGCAGGGAATCTCATAGGCACATGAAAAATGGTGAAGGTTGTCTGACTTTCGTATTATGTTTCCTTCGTGACAGAAAAAGTTTAGGCAAGTATCCAGGTAACCATAATTAGGCAGATTTGGTTTCTTAAAACAACAAAAAAGAGAGAGTACACTCATCCAAGTCTTCTCTGATGACATACATTAG
>VZTL01021040.1:0-10892 GCA_013400535.1 Scopus umbretta
AAAAGCAAAACAAAACCCCACTTCTTTCATTGTGCCCTTTCCTTTCTTTTTGCTTTTCATGTGTGTTTCACAAATGCCTTACATACCTCATTGCGTGTATTTTGTCACCTTTCTACCTTGCTACCATTATAACTGTAGCTAATAAAATGGCATGTTTCTTCATCCAAAACAGTTCATCAGCTCTATTTACAAGGTGAATCTCTTTTTTTTTTGCTTTTCTCATTCAGAAGCCATCCAGTTTTCTGTCCCATTACATTACAAAATCTAATTCTTCTAGTTCCGCAGCAAAAATTGAACTTGATGTTCTTGGGCCTGGTGACAGAGCACAAACATTCCCAGTAACTGTGCCAACTCTTGGATCTTTTTTTAAGCAGCCCTCCCTCATTTTTCTCTCACCTCTTCTCTTTCATATATTTACACCGAAAGCTGGCACACAGCAGAAAAGTCTTTCTTAGTAGTTTAGATTGAAGGCACCAGTCCAGTGAGTGGCATTCTTGGACCAATTTCTGACCCAGCCATACATACGTAACCCTGCTGTTGCAAGTGGCAGTCCCAGCTAGGAAGAATCTTGCCTTTCAAGGGATTTCACAGTACATTACACAGTATCTTTCTGCAGCATTATTTTAGCCTTTATACATTAAAAAGAAGGAGATTTTCTGAAACAGTAAAGTTGAAGACACTGACTCATCTATGTTGTCTACCCTATCTTTATAGGGCTCTCTGCTGATTCCACTAATGGAGCATTTATTACCGATAACCACCTCTCAAAGCTGTGGAATGGCAAGGGTACTGCTGCGACAGAGCCTTATAAAAGCTTATTTCCAGTGTGTAATTTGTTTAATCCATATTGTTCTAGAGCAAACTGCACTATGCACAGGCACAGGAGTAAGAGGGGCTGGCACCACAGTAGGTAAAACAAACAAACCAAACTCCTAGGCAGTTCTCGAATTGTTTACCATGAGCAAGTAAATTTGTGAAAAATAGCAGTAAAGGAAGTAAATAGAACATATAGAAGTAGTAGATTCTATCATCTCAGGTTGTAACTATTGACTTTTAAATCACTATCTTCAGTAAATATAACGAATGCTGTCTAGACAAACTGATGAAATAAAATTCCCAGTGGTGGGCTGACCCCACTTGACAACCAAACACCCACCCAGCTGCTTGCTCACTGCCTTCTCCCATGGGATGAGGAGAAAGTAGAAGGAAGGCGAGTAACTCATGGATTGAGGTAACGGCAACTAAAAGGGAAAGAAAAAACTATGCATACAAGCAAAGCAAAAAAAAAAAAAAAAAAAGTCATTCATTCACTACTTCCCATCAGCAAGCAGCTGCCCAGCCACTTCCTGGCAAGCAGGGCCTCAGCACACATAACTGTTGCTTAAGAACACAAATGCCATAACCACGCATGTGCCCCCTTTATCTTGCTTTCCATGAGTTTTTATTGCTGAGCATGATGTCATATGGCACGGAATACCCCTTTAATCATTTTGAGTCAGCTGTCCCAGCTATGTTCCCTCCCAACCTCTTGCCCCCCCCATGCCTACTACATTCTTTGTTTAGAGCCAAAAATCTGATTTTTTTCAGGAGACAGTGTTTTTTTAATGGCTTTTTTTCCCCCCAACAGATTAAAAAACCCTCCAACTTGATAAAAGAATCTTTTCTTCTGCAAAAGGATTTTGTGGTGATCCTACTTCCTCCAGAACAGATAGGTTAATGTGAGACATTGTCCTGGTTTCAGCTGGGATAGAGTTAATTTTCTTCCTAGTAGCTGGCATAGTGCTGTGGTTTGGANCCATGACAGCCATTCTTGTAGATATCTTTGACATTTTAGGTTCCATCAGTAGAGCAGCAACATGCTTTTATACCTAATACTTTTCTGATTAATAACTAATGGACTGCAGCTGCAGTTAGCTTTCTACATGAAGTGGAATCAAAGCTTCCTTGCCACCTAGGAAAACAAATCAAATATTTATGGAAAAATATGAAGTTTAAGGTTGACACTACAAAGATGCTCACGTGAAGACCGACATTTGCCAACGTTTGCAGTCTATGTGAATATCTTAATACAACCTTACTGCATCATACCTATTTGCGTACTTGGGGAAGGAAAGAAAGAAAAGTCCTCGCTCTTGTATTTTTACTAAGCATGCTTCTAATTTATTATCTCATTTTCATTTCCAGAAGACTGTGACTAGAAAAAGAATTAAACTCAGTGCCTTCACAATCCGATATATTTGTTAATGATTTTATAGGGTTTTTTTCCCTTCTGTGATTTTCCCCATCTAATGAAAAAACTCAAGTTATGATTTCATGTCACTTTTCAGAGTTTAAAAGACCAAACATTTATCTTCTAGAATACAGCTTAGGTAAGAGAAATACACTTAAAAGCCAGCAGTTCCGTGCTCAGCCAGTTTTGCAGACCTCGGGACAAGCCCCACATCAGGTGTTTCAGGTACAGCGCATTTCTTCCATACAACTTTTTCTAACAGAGATCTTACATGTTCACACACAGTTGCAAATGTTCTGCTTCTCACTATTAATGTCATATCTATATCTTAGTCATAAACCAAAATGCTATGCAACTACATAAAATAGAATATATAGTACCTTATTAAAACTGTGAGAAGGAAGCTTATTACTGGTAGCTAGGGATTTGTGTACTGTAGGGATCAAGACAGGACTTCATAAATCCAGTAGCATAGTTTTTGAAGAGAAGTTTATTGCAAAACAAAGCCCAATAAATTTCATTTACGCCAAAAGCAGCAGCAAGCTTGAGGAAAATGACACAGGTCTAGCGTAACAGTCAACTGTAACTAGCTCAGCTAAAGAGAGATTTCTGTTTCTTGGCACAGTAAAAAATCCTCAAGCAGAGAGGGGCTAGGGGTGAGATTTTTTCCTCTGTAAGTAACTTAATGAATGAAGTACTAATTAACATTATGGCATTGATAAATGGAGAGAGAGATTAGGGATGTACTCGATATTCAGGCCTTCACAGATGGACCGTCAAAGCCACATTAATTCCTATCTCATTGGAGCATCTGCTTCTCCCATAATCCATTGCCCCTTGGTACAAACAACACAAACTGTTGTGACTCAATTCGATTTATATCAATCTAATTTCTTTTAATCCAATTTGTATTCCAATCTACTACCTTCTAATCACTTAAATCTTCAGCCTCCATCTGGTAAATTTTCTCTCAAAATTAACCGAGCAGATGCCTCTGCAATTGTCTTCCACAGTCAGGCTAATCATGCCCTCGCAGTGGCCTACAGAGCACACTGAATAGGTACGTGACTTACAGCATTGCCCTTCTTATTACAAACATGGCGATGCAGGAAGGCCATTTTGTCTGTCATTAATTGGTTAATTTGCATAACACTGCCAGGGAAAGATGCCTAGGAAACAAAAGCCAAGAGTAAAAAGCTTCAAGAAGGCAGCATGACACACTCATCATTTGTCACATGGCCATTACACTTTGAACCATCTATTGTCTGAGGTAACAAATACGGAACTGGATTACAGCTAAGTACATAACAAACATCTACATACAATATTGGATTGCATGATTTTCCACATTGCTGCCATTGAACTTGCAGAGAGCAAGGGGTCTGTCCAAACAAAATTCTGAGAAAAAATGCATGATACCAAGAAAATTAGAAAGCACATTGTTTTGCCAGACACCAAAACCTCAAACCCTCTCTCTCTCTCTCTCGTAAGTTCACTTTTACACAGCTACAGCTACATATGCAAATAGAGCAGACATTGTGACTACCAAAAGCCAGAGTCCTTCAGGTTTCGCCAAAACTGTCCCTGAACCAGTAAGGATCACAGGCTAGCCAATACATCGTTAGTAGGATGAGAAAAAAAATTAAGAATGAAGCTAACCTCCTCAGCCAAGGATGGTTAAAAATCCTGAACTTAAAGTAGAAGGCAGAAAGAGTAGCACTACACCTTTAAAACTGGTTGCCTCATTAAGCATACGATGTTGATCTTTCACCTTGATCAATGCTACATCATCTCCAGAAAGCTGAAGGTAGGTTCAGCACAAAGTGTGTATCATTATTCAGGTGTTCACAGGATCACGGCCTGCCAAAGTTATAGACAAGGTTTTTTCAAACCTGTTATTCAGAATCCTGGGAGGACAAAAATGAAAGTATTAAATGTGCTGCTTAGTCCCAAGCAATGTTAAGCGAAAGAAGTGACAAAAACATTACAGATACTTAGTAAATAATGAGGAAAGCACAAGAAAGAACAGGCTGGGCCAGTGGAGGAGGCACAAGAGTAGCCTCTTTCTCACTCATAAGCAAGAAAGAGAGTTGGAAAGAAAATTTCCACTTGCCACTCAGTGCCTTTCATCATGAGCTGCATTCTTGTTGGCCCACACCCACTTAGGCAAGATCAGCTATTAAACAACAGTCTACAGATTCAGCGGGAGGTATAGTGCCCCTTAGCCATTACAGCTTCTATATAAAATATGTAGCTCCACGTTTGTCAGAACAATATGTCAGACTAACATGGAAGGCTCAGCTTCCAATCTTCATCTTAAAAAAAAAAAAAAAAAACAACAACTTGTGTCATCCAAGTTTTCAGTAGCTGGAAGATGAGCTTACTGGGATGATTTGCCTGGAGTTTGCTACTGCTTCCTCCCCTCCTCTCAGTCTTTCTCATCTACCCCTGATTAAGAGGTTTTGCTTTTCAGCTAACAGGTACCTAGTAAATTTTTCATGACCTGAGGAGAGCAAGCAGTATAAATACAATGGACCCAAGCCAGAGGATGCTGGAGACGGAAAGGGAGGGTGTGCTTGGTTAAGGAGGGGGTGGAGTGGGCAGTCTTTCTTCCCCGCCCACAAGCTGTCAAGTCCTTCTGTGCACATCCCCTCCCTCATCCCTGCTAAAAACCTTCCTCTCTGTGCCTGCCATGACAGGTGGTCCAGATTTTCACTTAGAAAATCTGGCCACCCTATGTTTGCAACACCTCCCCGCTTAGTATCATCTGTGAATTTAATTAGCATGCAGTTTACCCACTCGTTCAGATTATTAACGAAGATGTTAAACAAGACACAACCCAAATAAAAAGATCCCCGTGGCAAACCAATTGATGCCTTTGTTTAAATCAATTTGTTGCTATCTATTGTAACCCTTTATTTACAGATGTCAACCAATGATTCATCAACATGATAGCGTGGCTATCCAAGCAAGTTTGCTATTATTTTTTTCTTCCAGCTAAAAGGTTGTCATATACTGTATACAGTAGAATTACACTGAACTGTCCCCATCTCCAAAGTATTAGTTCCCACCTACTGCACATTTTGTTTCATCACACTAGAATATCTAGACTCTTAGTTCTCCGATTTCATTTGCCTCTCCTCAGCTATCTAAACAGTATCATTGCTAAATGCTGGTCAGGAAAAATCCACACCATTTGTGATTAGTGTCATCACCTAAAAACAGTCCATAGAAATCTGGCAGAGGGAGACAGAATCATTAGAAAAATAAGATTGGGATAGATTTAATATATTTAACAGTTTCATAAACTGGGTTTGAAATGAGGGATTAGCAGCAATGGGAACTATGCAAGAAATACATAGGGGAAAAATACGTAATTTTTATTCATGAAAAGTAAAGCAAGAGCACTACTCTGAGTCAGTAGCTTCAATAGGGCACTACAGTTTTATTAATCAGATAAGCAGCTACTAAGCAACCTGGATGAGCTGGAGAGGTGGGCCTGTGTGAACCACATGAGGTTCAACAAGGCCAAGTGCAAGGTCCTGCACCTGGGTCGGGGCAACCCCCACTATCAAAACAGGCTGGGGGATGAAGGGATTGAGAGCAGCCCTGCGGAGAAGGACTTGGGGATATTGGTGGATGAAAAGCTGGGCATGAGCCAGCAATGTGCACTTGCACCTCAGAAGGCCAACCGCATCCTGGGCTGCATCAAAAGAAGCGTGGCCAGCAGGTCGAGAGAGGCGATTCTGCCCCTCGCCTCTGCTCTGGCAAGACCTCACCTGGAGCTCTGCGTCCAGCTCTGGAGCCCTCAGCACAAGAAGGACATGGAAATGTCACAAAAATGATCCGAGGGCTGGAGCACCTCTCCTACAAGGACAGGCTGAGAGAGTTGGGGTTGTTCAGCCTGGAGAAGAGAAGGCCGCAGGGAGAGTTTACTGCAGCCTTGCAGTACTTAAAGGGGACCTGCAGGAAAGATGGGGACAATCTTTTTAGCAAGGCCTGTTGTGACAGGACAAGGAGTAATGGTTTTAAACTGAAGGAGGGGAGACTTAGATGGGATATAAGGAAGACATTTTTCACAATGAGGGTGATGAAACACAGGAATGGGTTGCCCAGAGAGCTAGTGGAGGGAGGCCCCATCCCTAGAAACATTCAAGGTCAGGTTGGAGGAAGCTCTGAGCAACCTGATCTAGTTAAAGATGTCCCTGCTCACTGCAGGAGGGTTGGGCTAGCTGACCTCTAAAGGTCCCTTCCAACCCAAAGCATTCTATGATTCTATGATATTTAAGTCTTGAAATTAAAACAAATTTAATGGAGTTTTATCAATAAAGCATATCACATTTGGGGAAAAGACAAACCAGAACGCCATATAAGAACCCTCCATACAGAGAATACTTAGAATTTGAGAAAATATCTTCACTGAAAGGGTTGTCAAGCATTGGAACAGGCTGCCCATACAAGTGGTTGAGTCCCCATTCCTGGAGGTATTTAAAAGACGTGTAGATGTTGTGCTTAGGGACACTGTTCAGTGGTGGACTTGGCAGTGCTAGGTTAATGGTTGGACTCAATGATCTTAAAGGTCTTTTCCAACCTAAGCGATTCTATGATTCTAAAACTTTACAGAACTTATCACTCTATTTACACACAGATATAAATATATATATATTTATGTAATACAGACACACAGATACACACATAAACCCCTTTATCCATAAAACAAATCCAACGTGTAGCTCAAAATGTCAAGCAGAGTCTTCTTCCCTTTGCGAAAGTACCGTAGTATAAGAAACAAGTGAACATTTGAAAGCCCAAAGCCAAATGCAAATCCTCTCTAAAACAGGTGGCCACACATACCACAGAAGTAATAAAAGCTTTCTCTGAGCTTATCTATGAGGTATTTATTTTTCTTCTAGTCCTTTCTTTAGAAAACTGCTGAGTAGTCACAAAGATTTACCTCAAAGCAGTTCCAGTGAACTTAATTAACACTTTAGAACCTCCCTGTGCCTGTTTCAAATAAAAAACACCAGGACAGCTCTGGACCTTCCATTCTGACTGCACTGTCTTACACAGCATAAAGCAAGACATTCTGATCTTCCCAGGTAATACCACAATATGACTGAAGGAAAGAGTAAAGGAAGCACTACAAATTTCTCCTGATAATCAAAGCTATAGTCTGACAGAGCATAAATAGCCTAAGCAGAGACTAAAATAAACTTCAGTCTATAAATTCAGTTTACACTGAAGTAAGATTGAAATGTCTCTTAAACAGAAGTATGCAACCTCCTCTCACTGACCAGCAATACCCTCTCCTACTTCTTAGCAGCTCTTAAACATTACACTCCATACCATGCCATCATACTATGTGATTTTACAAACAGATGAATAGGAACATAATTTACGTGAAAGATGTATTTCAAGCAATATAGTAGTAAATAGAAACCTAGGAGAGGAGAGAGTACATAGCACTATCAGAATACTTAGAAAACTAAGTGGAAACTAATTTTTGCATGCTAATATAATTCTCAAGTCAGCTTGTTCAGATAGATCTACACTAAATACCATCACTTATCTGTATAATTGTAAAACTTTCATCCAGATTCTATAAAGCAAAGTTCAATTTCATATTAAAAGGCATCTGTAAACACTTGGCTGAACAGAACAATAGTATTTTTTCCTTTACCCACTTAGAAAGCACAAGACCACATATTTACACTTAAGACTTGCATTACCAGCGAGTAAGTGAGCACAAGAATGAGTTTAATTGTAACATGACTCAAGATTTGGTAGAAGTATATTCTCAATTACTTTTTCTTCTTCTGAACAGCCCTTTCTCAACAACCCTTTCTTCTGAAATGAGGCGTTAAGTAGAGATCTCAGTTCAGCTGTCTAACCTACACATACAGGCTTGTTTGATAGTAAATGGAGAAAGAATTCAGCTTCAGGGATTCATACCATCCTAACATAGTTTTTAAGGTTGGTAGGGACAGGATGAACCATTACCACAAGCCTCTCCAATGACTACAGAAGGAACCTAACTGAAAAACTTAGACTAGACAACTAACTTTACACAGCCTGTCTCAGAGGGATTTGAATCCACTCTATCAGTGAGGTACAAGCAGAAATTTTTATTCTCTTTCAGATGACTCAAACAATGCAAACTGCCACTTACTTTCAGAACTTGGGTTCCAGAATTCAGGTACGATCTATTTGAAAACTGAAACAAGCATACCTAACTTCCACTGAGTGAAAGTTACCGTATTTTTAAATGGTTTGTGTTTTACAAGAAACACAAAAAAAAACCCCAGAGACTGGCAACCTATGCCATACTGTAAGAGACTTCCACTCTCCAGAACAGGCATCGCTACACACTACCTAGCCAGGCTCAATCTGGAGATATTGGAGATATTCAGAAAAAGAAAAGAGGCAGTGTATCTAACTATTAACAGGAGTCAAAGAACCTATGAAGCATCAATGCCACATCTGCTAGCTCCTCCACACCAAAGAAACAGTTGGTGTTAATGCACGATTAAGAGCTGAGAGGAATGCAACAAAAGTGTATGCAGGTGGCAGAGGTCACTGAGGGATAGTATAAAGGAAAGAGAGGGTCAAGTTATTATCTGGAATGCATCCACAGGGCACAACCATGTTTTAAATCAGTTTTTATAATAGCCACGCTGTATTGATTTAATAATATCTTTATGCTACAGATTTACTCAGCACACCATGAAGAACTAAATCAAAGACTGAGTTGTGAAACCAGGTTTTGTTTCTTTTCCTTACACAAGGTAAGGAGAGATTGAAGGCTTTCGAGATAGGACATATTCTAAGTGCTTTATTAGCCTTGTTTCATATGAAAAGGGAAACGTCCGTCATCCAAACATCACCAAGTCTTTCCATTACAAGTCTTTGGGTAAAATAATGTGAACACCACAAAAATGAAATTCGACTTTTAAATCAAAGTGACTAATGTCTCTGTGTACATGACAATTAACATACTGGGTCTTTTACCTTTAAGCCTATATTAGCATATACATAAAGCTGAAATGGAATGGAGAGAGAACATCCATTCAAAAGTGTAGTTGCATCGCACTGGGCAGTACAATACTTAAGAGCATTAGGCCTCTAAAGACAAGTTTTCAAGAATAAGCATTTACTGTAAATCACACAAACATGACAAATTAAATACTCATAGCCACTCTCGTAAACATCCAGAGAAAAAGAGCCAGTGGCGACTTAACACCATTAACTTCACTGAAGCTAATGCCTTACTTAAAGGTAAGACAAGGATCACACTGCCCACATAGGCACCCATTCCTAAGTCTAGCCTCTTTGTCACTTGCAAAGCAGTTGACAAAAACCTATTCCTAGTATATCAGTAATTGCCACCAACTACTTGTTCTGCCATTTGCCTCCCTCCTCCAGAATGATAAGAATAAGAACTATAGTTCAAAGGGGCAGAAACAAACAATAAGGGTCATTTTAAGTGCTAAGGTCAGGCTGTATGTTTTGGAGTAGGGGAGCCTGAAGTAAAACAGTTAGAAGTTACCAGTGACCCTGGAAAGGAAGTTACTTAATATTCATGCTGACAGAAAAGAAGAAGGGATTAATCATGTGGAATTAGCATTTTCATTGAGGAGCTTGGTCGAGTCTTGTGTTGTACTTTGAGAGGAAGACGGCTGCTTCACACTAGCATTTTACATCTCTCATTTATCGAAACATTGCAGCTTGCTCCTAACTGTCATTAACTGATGAATAATGAAGGACTTCTTTACTTTTACTTCAGATTAATCATGCAGCTCCCTTGGTCTTTCCATGCCTGAATGTGTGTTCTGAATTTTCTTTTTTTTTTTAATTCATGTGGGATAAAGAAATCTGTTTAATTAGATTTCAATTCTATTGGGGAAAAATGGTCTCTATTGAAAGGCCATCACCTAGGATTTTCACCTCACAGTAACAGTGTTATACTGCCACTGTGCACTATTAGCGCTTTTAAATTGTGTCATATTTATGTTAATTTCAAACCATCTCTTATGTTACAGAAATTAATGGTTAAAAAAAATCACTCGTTACCTAGCATAGAGAAAAATGGTGTAAAAATTAATTGAAACAATTACAATATGCAGATTGGATAATTAGTATTATAAAGTAAAAACACAAATCATTGTGTACCAGTAACATGTTAATGTATTAACGCAGTTGTTGTAGAATCACTTGCAAATTTTTTATAAAAATTCTTAAAGTATTTTCCCCTGACTCTTCCCTTTCTGTGCCATCCTCCAAACTTCTTCCCCCATACATTATGAAGTACTATATTCAACTTTTCAATTACAGATATAAAACAAATTATATAAAAATGTTGGTTTTCCCCATAATATAATATAATAATAGTGAGTAGCACGTTAATTAGTACAGCTTATACAGCTACTTAATGGATTCAGATAACTTCAAAATTTTAGCCCCGTAAAACTTGTCCTGCCGCATCAGACCCTAAGTACATCATCTACTTTATGATCATGCTTAAAGACAATGAAAAACAACAAACCCACTGCAGTTGTACAAAGCTGCATGTGGGCAAAAACAGCTGCAGGTGATCAAGTTACACCTTGAAGCACACACTTTGATTAAGCATTCCATATTTTATTTGTGTAGCTACAGATGGCCT
>VZTL01021040.1:22000-35335 GCA_013400535.1 Scopus umbretta
AAAAAAAAAAAGGCAGAAAGACCTACTTTTAAAGACGATATTACTGAAACTATAGTAATATTTTTGCTGATTTTGACATATTTGGAAAGGAGCAAAAGAAGGTAATGATATGTCTGTGAGATGGGTATTTATTTCTCTAAGGTATTTCTCGTACTCCTCTAAGTTGTTTTAGGCCAATCAATACTTACCAAAACTGCTGCTCCGATTTTTATTCTTTTTTTTTTTTCCTCTCAGATCCAGCTTTTTCCACAAAAAGGTAACTCATAGTACAAGCGCACAGAAAAGTGCTTATAAACCCTCTGCATAATTATTTTATTGAAGACATGAAAGAAAAATCTTCGTCATTTGTACTGACAATGTATCTACTTGTCCCAATACTCAGACACTATTAAGAAATATTTTAACAAGGACATTTATTCTTTTCCTCAAAATGATCTAAGTAAATATCCTCCGAGTGATTTTAAGGTCTGTTAACAATAGTTTTATTTGCCATTTAAAGCAAAAATAAATGCAAGAAAAAGTAATATGCAATATCCATTTATAGCTCTCCAAGACAGTTGCACCAAGAACGTATGCAATAGAATCATTGGCTGATTTATTTCTTTGGCTTACAACTTCCAGTTAGGTTTTATTTATATCACATGCATATGCAACCAATTCATACCAAGTTAAAAAAAAAAAAGCTATAATATACGCAAGCACACTACAATCTGAAAAGCCTTCTGAACATTCAGTATAAAATATTAAAGAATCTATTTCCTCTCCAGGTACTCAGTGTACAGGCTGAACATTTTTGCTCCTGCATAGCACTATTCTCTTCTATGTTTCAGTTTCTCCACTGAAGTCTCACTTCCAACAAAACTTTCAAAATGCTCCATCTTAGCTAGTCCAACTTGTAACCTACCTTCTTTCTAAAGTAGATACAAGAATTATGACCCTGTGATGCTCCTAAGTGAAGGAAACTGGGCAAGAATTGTGTTTGGACAGGAGACCACTAGCACTCATAACACTGCAGGATGTGGTATTACCGATTCATTAGGTAGCATGCCTCCAGCCAAGTCCATATTAAAACTAACCTTCTTTACATTTTCTCTCCCCAGCTTAATATATCACACTTGTCAGATGTAAGAATGCTGCCTGCCTGTTCAAAGTGTTAAACAAAAGTCTGGAGCACGAGGAAATCCGTTTCCAAAAAGGTAGATATATTGCATCTATGACTGCATAGATATCTGTCTTCAGAAGTTTCAAACTCTCAGGAACCCATCTTCCTCTAAAAATGACCTTAGAATTCTTTCCCCCAACACCCTGAATCGGCATAAGGGTATTCTGGGCATCCAGGAAAAACACCCTGCTTTATTCTAGCTGTTGGTAAAATATTCCCCATTTTCAGCAGCAGCAAAAGTTTCACTGTGCAAGTAATACACAAGCATGCTAAGCAATGGCTCCAACTCTGCTCCTTCGTCCTTGACCCTTTTCCCTCTACATGCAAAATGTTATCATGTGGTCGGAAATTTTTCCTTCACTCGAATTAGAAGACAAGCCCAGGAGGCATTGCCCCATTCTCATGAAGCTTTCCTGGCGATTTCCCATAGGGCAAAAATACCTGCACATTACATTAACAGGAATATAATGGGATTAACGTGATGTAGCCTTTAACAAAGTCTGGCCTGGACTTTGATGACAGCCTATGTGGTAAAATACAGATTTGGGCCCTTAAAGTACATGCTGAGACCATCTTAAAAGAGGCCAAAAGTACCATTGCAGATAGCAGAAGAGACTAAGCCTTGCATACAGTTATTCTCCATCCCCTTCAAACGACTGATAACTTCTGTATCATTCTTCATCCAAAGAGTGCCAGAATTTACTTCTTCCTCATCGCTGCTCTGGAAATACCAAGCAGCCTAGTAACACACCTGGTCACAAATGCTGAGAGGTATGGAAGAAATTTGTTGCCAAATAATGTATCTGCCTTTCTACTTTGCAAATTTATTACAAATCAATTACAAAATGGATGTGTGGCTTCCCTAATAGTGAAAGTTGTAGTCCTCGGGGCATGTACAGCTGAAGGTGCTGTCCATAAGCCAACAGGCAGCCTTCATTTGAAGATGAAATAATGTAGTTTTCATGGTGTTACAGACTTCCTTCTCAAGCCTCTGACTACACTGCTTACTACTGGATGTTGTAAGCATCCCTCCAATTTTTCCTATTATTTCAGTCCTTTCATTCCTCATATTCAAACAACATGGTTAGAAAGCAGGAACCTAAACCACCAGAGAAGAATGAGATGAACAGAAAAAAAGCTGGAAAAGAAACACACAATTGACAAGAAAAGAAGATAGAAGAAAGTCTTCAACTATGAAACATAAGGAAGCAAGCTACATGAATGAAACATGGACAGAAGTAGCAGACAAGCAGCACAGGGGATGAAAATCTATAAACACAGAGCATATTTTTCTCCATGTCCTAGAGTAAATCTAGAAGTTTCAAGTCCAATGATTTCTGGGTAGTAAGCTAAGGTGTGTCTCATTTTCTGGCCTATACAGAGGAAAGTGTTCTAGAATTACAAACACAAAGCATAGGCAGTGAGGAGATTTCATATTTGAAACTTGCCAAGCAAGCTACACACATCTTTCATTACAGCAAAAATCTAGGAAATAGATTTAACAGGAGGGGAGAAAGACAGAAAGAATAATAAACGGCCATAGATTTGTTCCATATCATATGGCAGGAAAAAGTGTATGTAACCCTGCCTTCGTTCCTTACTTCTCCACTTCAATATTGTAGCTACAGCTGGTCCTTACTTAAATAGGTGTATACTACTTAATCCAAAAGAAGTTTATTCTACAAATGAATTGGGCTCTAAAGGACAGATGAATTCTCTGAAGAAATTATGCTTCATTTGGCACATTAAGTTGAATGAAGCGGGAAATGCAAGAACAGGAAGGTCAGGCAGCTGAATGTCACCATGCAACAACAGGCTTCCTCCAATTTCAGACGGGTCCCGGTCCAGACCTACTGCTTCTTTCCTCACTCCTTTCTTAGCATATTTAGACTCCCAGAAACACATCGCTGAGGACAGAGGGCAAGGATCAGGAAGGACAGGCGTAGCTCAACCTTTCACCGCACCTGTGCCTGCTCGCCCCTAGCCCCCGTCCCCCATCCAGCAGCGCTGAACCACCCGCCGCCTCTTTTCTCTTTCATAGTACAGTGCCGCGGGACTGTCAAGGAACAGGACGGAAAATTGTGACTAGGGGACAGATTCACGGTGCGAGATTCTACCATTCTCATCCCCCTGGACCTCAAAAGTTGCCTTGCTTTAAATGTCAGGTAAAGAGATGCAGCAGCAGCGTCAGTTCAAGTTACTCCTCCTTGCGTCACCATTAACACTAGCACACCTCTCCCACCATCAGCTGTGTTCGTAGAGACCACATCTCATTCTTCCTGCTGCCATGGAGTACCCAAATGGTACTGGGCACGTCCTTTATACTAACATATTAACAGCTAATCCAATTTTGCTAACCAATATCCACATGCAGTGATAAAAATGTGTCTGTTTTCCCGCGTCGCTCTCATCAGGAAGAAAGACAACAGCACTTTTGGGCTAGCACTGAAGTATGACTGAGGCAATATCTGCTGTAATTTATGAGGAAAAATCCTTGGTCTCAGCACTTGCAAGTTTCATGGAAGTAACTGCAAACTCATTGGTACTGTAGATGGTATTTAAATTACTCCTAAAGTCTGTGTGGATCAGGGGGAAAAAAAAAAAGAAAAGAAAAAAAAAAAAGTCACCACACACGCACTCCCACCCCCATTAGCAGACTGTAAGATAGAGCCAGCTCCCTGTAATTTAACTTACAACGCTTCCATCTTCATCTTTCCCCGGGGGCAAATTCAGCCCTGACCTAAACAGACACAAATTCCATTAAATTACACTGGGACTGAATCCAGTTCTGCCAGGTCACCGATACCTCAGAAATATGGGTGAAACTGATTTTGTTCAAATGGGAAAAACAAATCAGTACAAGTTGCTGCACTATTTTTCCAATTACATCATCATTGAATTTCTCCATTATCTGCATGTCACTAAATTGAGTCAACAAGATATTCTAAATCGGTAATGAGACCCTTAGCCATTCACCACTTATTCCTGTTAAGGAATGATACAGAGGCCTGCTCTGTTCACAGGCAGTCGTCTGTTTCTACAGCACAAATCAGAGTTCTCTGCAGTCACATGTTCTATTTCCACATCGGTGGGACTCACACGTATGACCTCTTCAGCAGTCTTTCTTGAGAGATATAATAATTGTTTTAAGACTGCTCTTAAGGCTAGGTTTCATTAAGCACTTAAGGAAAGAATATATTGTCTATACATTCCTCCTGCAACCAATTTCAAGTGAAGTCTGCCACAGCTCTCGTGATTTCAATAGTCTATTAATGTAGACAGTATCATCTAATCACTTATAACTGTTATAATATCTAGCTACATAAAACCATTTTTAACTGCAAATGTTTAAAAGTAGCCAATGACATTTGGTTAAGCATACTTTCAGATCATTGCAGGAGGTGATGGTCAAGTGATTCTTGCCACAGTACACAGTTAATTCAAAAAGCACAATTTAGAGAGTGAATAAAGGGTTTCACAAGCTAGAGCAAGAGTAGCGTGATTATTAACAATTCTCTCTTTCCAATTTTAACAAATGCATGCAACATTACTATTTGAATCCTCCAGACATGCTTCGTGAATACTGCATATACTGACGTTTGAAGATGGTTTGTAAACAGCGTCAATATCTTGCATTAAAACTGGCAGGACCACTATGAAGACTTTCTGTGTGCTTTCTAGCCCTAGCAAAAACCAGAAGGTATCAATCATCCAGTTTTAGCAGCAGCTGACTGAAGCTATTCATTGAGTTGCGCATTGCTACCACTGTGGCCCGATGAATAAGTCTCAAAGTCTCCCCCTCCTTTTTTTGTTCCCCTAAGTGGACTCTTACCAGCACAATTTTTTTCACTCTCTGAATGGCTTTGAGAGATCAGCTGAAAAGAAACACCATTAGTAAAAACAAAAGTTTTCAAAGAAAAAGCGGGAACAAAGTGGACATATTGGAGACAACTTGTGATTCATGGCCTATACTGTGCTTTGCCCCTCTCTTTACCTCAATACACTCTTCGGTTTTACTGTTGGGTACGAGCAGGGCAGACTACTGCACTTCTCCTAGCAACCAAAAATCACTCAGGGAAAAAAGGCATGTTGTCCACTGAAAGGGAGAACAGAGAATTTTGGGGTCATACAAAGCCAGACATATGTTCTTTTGCATTTTATCCTAAACTGAGCAGTTGTCAAAAAAGATTCAGTAAATAATAAACAGTTCTGGTTTACACTGATTCGTATTTAATTAAATATCTGTTTGTCTACTTGTCACACATTTCATTTTCTTTTAATTCAGTGTTCTAACAGTTCCTACTACTGTTTACAGTTTTGCCTTCAGGGACATAAATTCTATTCCTTACAGTTTCTAAAGTTATTTTCTTTCGTTATAAGTGTGTAGAGATGTATCTCTACATCGATAAAAACTTTTTTAGAGAACTATTCTTAGAGGTTTAAAGACAGCAGTACTAAAAGACAATTTTATCGTAGGATCCCCTGATTCCAAATGCTGGGATTTTACCCCATGAGACTTGATCTTACAGAACAAGCTGTCTGGTCTCATTAGGTAAACATCACATATCACAGTTTAAGACAATGAATCAAATTCATGCAGAAGAAAAAAAAGTTTATAATTCAGGCATACATCTGAATAGATAACATCACATTGACTAGCTTAAAAACAAAGCATTATATTTTAGAATCCAGTTTGGTAACAGAACAGATGTAATAGATCAAGGGTAAAATGCAGCCTGCAGTGTTTCTGATAGTTAATTTTTTTCCACTGAAAGTCCTTTGTTTAAAAGCTGTTGCCTTGATGTAAACCAACTATTTTAGTTAGCCCACTGAATTTCTCTTACATATCATAAAAACACATACACAAAAAAATCCAGCCACTCTATCACAGCACTTCTGCAGTGCATCAAGTTAAAGCCAGAAAAGACCTTCCTTCACTGCATCAAATCACAATTTAGGACTTGCAGCCACTCCAAACAAATTTGGACTCAAATAACTTAACAGAGGTTTATTCACTTCACGGATAAGTGATGTACAAATGACATAGCAACGATAAAAGCCTAACCAAACTGTGTAGAAAACAACCCTGAAGTTATTTGGCATCAGCACTATCATGTTAGGGATGACAGTAGTGTTTTGCTCCTCTTTTCACTCCCTAGGCTGCCTGACCCAGCCACATGCTCTGTAGCCCAGCTCCTCTGCTATTCTTTCTCTTCACTCATTCCCTGTTTCAAAATGGGGTAGTCCTTTAATCCATCAAGCCACGGACCTGGAATCAGGCTACTATCCTGCTCCTTCTCCCAGCTTACAGTGTCACTTCTCTCCCCAGGAAACTGTCAGAGCAGGGCAGTGCTAGTGTAGATGTACATGCAGGACCAAGAAGCATCTCCAGGTCTGGACGGCGACATAACGCGTTGAGCACAGTACTTCATCTCTGGAAAGTGAGAAGGAGCATGCACCCACAGATTCTTTTTCTGCAGCCTCCACTATGGAGTGACAATCGCAAAGAGAAGATCAAGTTGACTAGGGAAAGGAAATCCAGGTGGAGAAAACACGCCTTTTCCAACTAGCTCCTAGTCCAACAGCATTGCTATACCATTTGAATTTTTCATAATCCTAATATGAAAGAAACTATCGCCCATCCCTTAGTTACAGAGTTCTCTTTACGATACAGCATAAACTGTTAAAATGGACCACTCCTTTTGCCAGGATGAAGTCATCCGGGCTACAGGACACGTGAACTTTGAAAACTGCACATGAATGACAGCTTGAGAAACCATGATTATAGGGCTCATGCAGCATTAAAATACTTCTCATAACTGCTTCTTAACTCTTGACATTTTCACAGCAGTAAAAATGTACCTCTGGTACCCTGGCATGAACAGTTCCTCCATTCAGTTTGAATGAGAAACAAGATGACTGATGTTAGTTACCTGACATTTGGGTTTTAAAAGGTTAATTTTTTCCACTCAGTTTCCTTGCAAACAATGGCAAGTGATTAACAGAAGTGAACTACAGAGTTTACTGTGTTTTACAACTTGCTGCTGGCCATTTATTTTTTATGTATTTGTCCAATCTGCATTTATGACAAGCGTATTACAGACAGACTCTTCTCGCCTTGGCACACTACACTGAAGCTATATAGGCAATGCATAAATACAAACTAAAAGACCATATGCCGCAGCAGACATCGTGGCATAATCATCTAGGTAAACTCTAATGAGTTAGATCATATTTCAGCTCCTGGCACCCCCACTCTTCCTACCAGTTCATTTCCATATATCAGACCAAATAAACTGTTCTCCCAATTAATCTGAGAAAAAACGATGAGAGAAAATAGAAGTAAGTTATAACATAGCATAAAAGAGTACAATGGCAGGCCTCTGGTCTTTCACTGTAGTCAGACTGAAGAATTCTGCTGAAACTGAAAGACTAGTACAATGAAGACTCACTGACAAGAAGGGTAATTCTGCAAGCAAACATTACATATCATTAAGATTGTTCCAAATCAAGCTTGAAATAGTGACTTATGCAATGAGAACCTGAAAATGATGAGGAATGAATTTGAAAATGCTTTGCATTCTTCCAGCCATCATTCACGTAGGTAGGTAGAGCTGAAATGAGTATCTCCACAATCAGGACAGATAAATAGCTTAAAAAGTTTGCAATAGAACCTGGATGCACACAGTCTCCACTGGTTCCAAAATATGCACTGGAATCACTACAAGACTGTTGGCCTTCAGTTATCAGCAAGCCAAAGATACATTGTGTCCTGGTAAATATCAAGACAAACAAGTAACTTTACCATTAAGCAAAACGAAGCTGTGTGGTTTTTTTTTTTACCGACATGGTTTTGTAGTGCAACTAAGCTCAAAGAGAAATTAAGCACAGGGAAGGACGTTTGCAAATCTATCTAGAATATAACCAGAAACACAGCTCAAAACCCAGTTAAACAGATGTGTTAACTCACAGAGATCTGCAGATAACAACCATTATTTACTGAGTTTACGATTTGCTTAGCCAAAAAAATAGCTGGCGTAGAGTGGTAAAGACTGAAAGTTCAATGCATATGTACAAGCTACTTCTGCCAGAACATTGTTTAAATTAATAGCTTCACATCACGTTTGTCCATAACACTAAGATGAATCTCAATTAGGCTTGGCCACTAGAGCACAGCAGCTCAATATAGGTATCAGCGGGTTATTACATGGGTACTACTGGTTAGTTTGTCTATTGTTGATCATGTATTTATTGATGAAGGTTATTATTTTAATAAAATTAAGAGCACATCTTGGATCTCTTCCATGGCAGCAAAGCCAAGATAAGCTGCAGAAATGGAATTAAAAAGCCATTGCTTACTTCATGAACTTTTGGCTTGAAAAAAATATTAAGAATGCATATCATTACATCCCCAACCCAGCAGAAGCAGCAGCTTCCTGATTACAAAGGGATACTCTGTACCAGTAAAGAGAGCACAACAAGAACAATTAGGGGGTAAGCAGGACTGAAGCAGCAACGTGTTTCTGTACCCTCTGGTATTTGGAAGCTATCCCCATGGAAGGATGTAGCAACAAGCCAACTTTATCTTGTAACAAGGTTACATTACATGCATTAAGATGCAAGCCTTTACTTACAGTAAGTCAAGATATCATCACCAGCTTTAAAGGTCTTTCACACAAAGGACTCGATAGCAAAATTGTCACATATTTCAGTGGTGCAGAATCAGATCCTAAATTAACAGGGCCTTGTTTAATTATCCACTATAACAATAAAAAGTGTTAACCACAGGTGATTAGCAGTTGTTTTATTCAGGAAAGGGTTTGAGGTGAGGCCATGACTGACTGACAACTCAGTCTTATTTTTGGACACATAACTTCAAGGGGCAGAGGGTCCAATTTGCATTGTATAGTAGAAGCCAGGTGCAACAGTAAAGATAGCAAGACTAAAACCCACATCCACAAATCTTTATTTCTGTGCAATTATTTTCCATTCAAAGATCTCATAACTAACAGTCCACATGACGAGTCTTGCATAAAAGGTATCCTCAACACTCTCTCTCTGAAGTACTGATTTAAGATCAGATTCTGTAACCTCCTATGTACCAAAATTTAAAGGATTTTTTTTTTAATATGTAAGGCATGTGTACTATAAAAATGCAAGTGCAAGAAAGCTTGGATAACAATAAATGTTCTATAAAAATTCAGCAGTCGCATGTAAGAAATGTCTCTTCAGTCAGAACCAAAAAACCAACACATTTATTTATTTGGCAAGAGCGAACACTTACTTTCTTCTGCACACAAAATAAAAGAGATTTCTATAGAAATGTAGAAAAGAGCACCAGCAACCCTGCTTCTTGGCAAGAAAGAGCATCAATATGATTACTAAGTATCCTCCACAAGGTTGGTAAGAGAGGTGGTGAGCCAGATGGCAGCCGCAGGAAGAGCAACCTCTGCCATGCCAGCTGAGATAACAGATAAAACCTGACAGCAGTGTTCCTCTTAGGTGGCTGAAACAGAATGTACAGAACCTGTTAGCAATCTATTTAGCTGAGATCGATATTTGAATAGCAATTCAAGGGTAGCGAACGGCTAAAAAGCCACTGCATACTCTTTCGTAATTCCACTAAATGGTTCAGGAGCGGACAGAGCAGGTCTTGAACGGAGGGCTACGAGCCTGCGTAGCGTTGCTGTAGGAAAGCAACCCCTGGAAACAGAGTTGACTGGACAGACTAGCCAAAGCCTCCATTTCCTCTCACTGAATTTTTTGGCATATCTCCTTGGTGCTTTTTATGCATCCTTAAAAATCTACTTCAATCCTTTTGTCTACTGTTAAGGTTATGTATCTTTAGCCTGAAGTGCTAAAACTTATTTTCCTTAAGCAACATCAATCTCATCATTCCGGAAAGTTCCTAATGGAAGGATTATTGTAGTGAGCGTGACTCACGGGAAAGCTTAAAAACCCCCATTCTACCTTTTCTGAAGGAATTGTGGAGTATCAGACCTTTCGCAGCATACCAAATTAGCAAAGGAACAAAACAAATTATTTTTATTATCACATTACTTTTCAAACATATCCATCTTTGGAAGTGCAATGACAGGATTTTCTTACTGCCTATCTTTTGCACATAAATATATGCCGTTGCAGTAACAACTTAGCAGACAGGAAGCAAAGAAAGCAAAATATTAAGACTAATTCAGAAAACGTTTCATCATGAGCATAAATTCATCCCTACTCAGCAAAGTTTTAAAGCACATGATTAACTTGGAACACACATGTAAATTTTTATTAACTTCAGTGAGATTCTGGATAAGTGATGGAAGCACGCTCTTCAATGCTCTGCAGAATCGGGTCCTGCAGAAGAACAAGCTAAAGGAAACAAAGACGCAAACTCTCCACTTCAGAATTTTATTCTTAATGCATTAAGATGCACACATTCCACCGAAGCAAAGGTTATCCATCAACAGCAAAACTCACATGAGAGATCAAGACCCTGTCAGCTCAAATACTCACTGGAAGAATATACTTTAGCTTTATATGTAAGCCATGGTCTCTGATAGGCAACCGAGACCTGCACAAGGCCACAGATGTGTAGCTCACTGGTGTGAAGACATAAAATGAATTAAAAAAAAAGAAAAAGAAAAATGAAAGATAGAATGCCTGACCCACCCCACCATTTCAGATGCATACTTTTCATTAAGAAATGCTTTTGAAACATACTAATACAGAGACAAAATGCTGCTTTTAAAGATATGTGAGAGTAAGTCTGTAACATCATCACACATTCAAGAGCATGACACTTGCAGTTTTCAAGGGACAATGGCTAAAAGCCAGCCCTGACATAAAAGGTTGTCATTTGCACTGAAAGCACCACGAGTCCTACCAGGGCAGAGTTTGGCTCCCTAAAACTAGCGCCTGTGATAACATCCACACACCTGTATTCACAGCAGTTGTGAACTTTTCTGTTAATATTCCTTCTTTCAAGCTTTACTAATGATTGGAAGAAAGATAACAAAAAACACATTACAATGAAAGAAAAATCAATTGAATGCTATTAAAAAAAAAAAAAAAAAAAAAGCAGGTAACCAGCTGTTTTAACTCCAGTGGCTAGTGTTTTATTTTATGGTACAGACTCTGCCTAGTGGGGTGGGGTGTTGGTTGGTTGGTTGGTTGGGGGTTTGTGTGCGTGTGTGACTTTTGTTTGTTTGTTTTTTTCAAGAACAGTAACCAAGACTGATAGCTAAAGAAAAAGACAATTACAGTTATTCCCTAAACAGACTGCAAGAATATGGGCAGGGCTACAGGAAAATCATAATCACAATTATAACAAAAAATATATACATATATCTGTATGCTTTCTGCCATTTTCACTGACCTTTGCAATTTTCAGGTGTCTTAAAAGCATGGACAGAGAAAATAAATTTAGAAGAAAAAAATTATCATTTTGACCTCCACCACTATGTGTGGTGTAATACCACTTTCGAATTACTAAACAAAACTATGATGTCACAGGAAAAAGGATGGCTAACATGCTTCAAATGCTACAGTGTCTCTCTCTGCCTGGACCTGACGCCAAGAGAACAAAAAAAACAAAAACCCAAACCCAAATCCAGCAACAAAACACCCTCAAAACCAGAAATGCACTATGGCAACTTTCAAACATAGAAACTAACCAAGGACCTATTAAACAAGTGGTCTGTTGGGTTCTGCCTTTTTTCTTTAGTTTAAGCATTACAAATAGTGCTAATGTTGAGATAGACAGAGAGATACCTCTATCTTCAAGGCAACTGGTGGTATGTGCCACCCGAAGGTGTAATCGTCATTACTATGCTCCTAAAGAGACAAAAATACTGCGTGCCAAGCTTGCAGGCCAGTATTTCTTCAAAGCTACTTGTTAGTCATTTCGACAATAACAGCTTATCTCTACTTGATCACGATGTGCTATCCACAAGGCTTTTTATTTAAGAGAGTTGCTAATGTAGGCAAACCTGACAGTCTCTGCGAGATCTTCCCACAAAAGGGGAGGATGGCATCTATTCTGGGCCGTTTCTTGGCATTTTTTTTCTAATGGTCCGTCTCTAAATTAGCCATGTGCTTCACCTGCACCTCCTCCTAGAAGGCTAAACCAGAACAAAGGTTCTACTTGTGTTCCCCATGACAAAACCAGAATAAATTATGTCTTGCTCCCGTCGTTCCAGCAAGCTGGTTAATTGCATTTGTTTCATGTATCTCCAAACAGCCTGGTACATTAATTACATTCTGTAACACCGAGCTCCTCTGATTCACTCTGTCACTTCCACTGAGCACTTTAATTGTATTCCTTCTAGCTACATACAATTTTAAACACTCACTAATAATTACATTTCTACAGCCCGATGTTTTCAGTGTGCATGCAAAGATCTCTCCAGTACCGGTGGTCTTAAAGTTAAGGGTGGAAAATATCTTAACGGGAGGAAAGAGAAAGCCAACGGAAAACAAAATCCCCACTGAACTATGGCCCTGCGTGTAATGGAGCGTTTGCGTCTGTCCGTCGCGTCTCAGGTAAAACTTGCTACTGTCCAGCGCGTACAGGCTTTATGATGGCGCAATCTCCTTATCGGTAGAGCAAAGCGAACATCAAACTGCAGCCGATGTCAGACCGTACTGGAACGCCTCCCTCTTCTCGCCGGTATTGCCGCCTTTCTCGCTCGGGGGTGGGGGAGAAATACCCCAAGCGGGCCGTGGCTGCGAACAATAAGCCGAGAGCCCTCGGCCGCAGGACCGCTGCGGTGAGCGCTGTAAGCGGTACCGGCCCGGGACGGAGTTCGCTCTAAGAGACGGGCAGGAGCAGCCGGCGTCCCGGACGCTAAGTTCACCCAAGGGGCTCTCCAGAGATCCAAGCAACGCCAGGAGGGCTGCCGGGCGTTTGGGGGGCCGGCACGCGCTCAGGCGGCCCCGGCGCGCGCTGTTACAGGCGCCCGCCTGCCAGCTGCGTGCTTCCAGCCCCGCCACGCGCCTAACGCCCCTGCCGCCGCCCAGCGCCAGCCCCCACTTCCAAAGACGCGGAACCCCGGCGCGCTGAAGTTTCCGCCCTGCTAAGGCGTGCTGTGCTCCCCCAAGGCGCTGACGGACGGCTCCCCATCCACCACTTTAAACTCGACAACCGCAGGAAGCGTCGAGCTAGACCCAAAGGGGGG